>CATIWO010258970.1:0-16574 GCA_949673435.1 Macaranga tanarius | reverse complement strand
AAATAATATTAACACTTAATATCATGGAAACACCTTTCCATACTAAATGTGAAAATCCCAATTAATCACATTTAGTTCCCATAAGTCGTGAGTGACCCCTAACATAGATATCACAACTACCCAATTAGAAATGAATGCTTTATATAGATCCACAAGAACCACAGAACATAATTACCGTACACTAAATGTCCCTTTATTACAAGATCCCGATTTTGGCTAGAGTCACGGCTTAGTCAAACTCTAATTGCCTCAATCATATGACCTCATCTTAAGTTCAATTCTAGATAAAACACGACTACTACTAGAAACTCTTTTCTAGCACTGAAACTTTTTTTGGGTAAGTCAAGTTTGACCTGGCCAGGTTCTTATTCATCAAGAATAACTTAGATAGCATAGGATCATATCCTGATTCACTCCAGGTAATGAATTCTAACTTGGTTGATCACTCATCCCTACATATAACCAACTAGATCCATCACACGCCATATACCCATACATGGCTAGCACAGGTTTGTAAGCGGTAACAAACTCTAACCAACCATATGTGGATGACCATGTCGCCTCAGGTTGAAGGACCATGTGCACCATTATGTCCAAGATTGTAATTGTTGACTTAATTGAATATCCATGCAATCACAAATCTTACATCACTATTCAATCCACTCATCATATGAGTATCCACATGTCTATTCTTATATCTCATATGAAGTAGTATGAGACTCACTACCTCCCACTATCGATATCACATACCGATCAAGGAAAATAAACAGAGGTGATAGTCTAGAGATTAATACTACCTAAATATTAATCCAACGACTATAAACATTTATAGCATATGTACTAAATAAGTTTGTCACTCATATTATCAACTCTTGACGATAAACTTATCTAACATTGTACTAAGGGTAAATATTCAAATAAACAAAGACTTTGATCCAAATGAATATTTTATTGCCATGGGGATAAATATACAATGTCTACATACAATAATGGCCCTAGGGCATATCTATACTAACAGGTGCCAATTGTTGATGGCTGAAACAATAAGAAGAGTACGAATGGTGCTCATTTTTGGAATAGGCAAAAAAAGTGTCTAAATAATCAAGTCTAGATTTTTGAGTATATCCTTTGGCTATAAGTCGGGCTTTGTAGCGTTCCACTGACCCATCAGCTTTATACTTGACTTTATAAATCCATTTGCATCCTATTGGCTGTTTAGAAGGTGGTAGTGAGGAAAGCTCCCAAATATGGTTGTCTTTAAGTGCCTTGAGTTCAGCTTCCATAGCTGCTCCCCAACATTCATGTTGCTTTACTTCATGATAATTTTTTTGTTCAGGGATATGGGAGGTAGTGCAAATGAAATGTTTATATGTAACATCCGTGTTCCAAAACCGGATTATTATTCATTAATAATAATTAAGAATGTTATTACTTCAGTTAATTAAAGTTGATGATTGGAGTTAATTGTCAATTATTTGAATAAATGATTTTGAGTTGATTATTTTGTAATTAAGTTGATATTTGATAGAGATTAAGCATGTGGTATTGAATTAAAGTTGATAAGAGATTTTATCATTTTGAGATGAGAATAAAATATATGACATTAAAGTTGGATTGCATTGAATAGAATGTAAAGGATGTAATTGAAAGGAAAGAAAAGACTAAAGTGTAACTAAAGGAAGTAATTAGAGTTGAGAAGGAAGAAAGAAAAGATAAGGGACCAAAGGAAGAAGAATGGGAGTGGTTGGGATGAATAGTAGAAGGTATGGTGATGGTGGAGTGAAGAAGAAGGAGGAAGAATGAGTAGATGGCAGAAGCAAAAGAGATAGGCAGGTGGTCTAAAATTGAAGGAGAATTCAAATTTCCACAAGCAGAGGTTGAATTCGGCTGGAGAAATCGGTGAGTGGTGGATTTAATTGAAGTTTATGTGTTTTTATTTTTATTAAGCTTTTATTCTAAAATTTGGTAATTTGATGCATAAACTTGTAGATTTAGGCTTGCCCTTAGTGTTTTTGAGTTGTTTATGCATGTATCATTAGTTTAAAGTTGTTAACCAAACTTCTGGAATGCCTAAATTTGTGTTAAAATTGATTTTTGGTCGAATTATTGCTGCTGTCGAAGTTAACCCAGATGGCCAGAGGGTGGCACCTTACCGTAAATGCGGCGCCTCTGCCATGGTGGGCGGCGCCTCTGCGCTTATAGGCGGCATCTCTGAGATGCTGGGTGGCACCTCCGCCCGAGATGATGACGCCTTCGCGATGGGAAGTCGGGACACCTTCGAAATGGTGAGAGGGCAGCGCCTCCACTGGTGATCGGTGCCTCCGCGGTGCACAATCGGTGCCTTCGCTCGGGAAGTCAGAGCCCCTGCACTGTGCTCGCTCCTCCATGATCTGTAACGCGTCTGATTATGACTGTTTACACTTTAATTGAAGCACGTCGATGAACCGAATCGTAGAATGATGTCCCAGAACATTGGTAACGTTAGAAAATAAGATAATTCTTTAGTTTTAGCAACTTCTATTAATTATTGATAAGTTTGTGTTAATAAACAAATATACATAAATACCCTGTTGTGGAAGTCTCAGATAAAGGGATGAAATCATTGTGAATAACTGATAATGAGAATGTAATTATATATGAGAGTATATATGTATATGTATATGGGATGAGTTGGGAATGATGAGCTGGCCACTCGATTGATAACTGTCTTTGGGACAGTGCAGAGATTCAGAGGTGCCTTTGGGGTGAATCTTTGTGGTCTATAAGTATGCATACGATGATATTGAAACGAATATGTGATTTGGCTAGTGTAAGCCATAGAAAGAAAGTTGAAATTGATATATGAGGAAGAGAGTTATTGTATATTGTTGTTTCATTCGGAGAAGGGTTGAGAATTATCTATTGTGAGATAATGATCTGAATTATCATTTAAGATAATATGAATGATAATAATGTTGTATCTGAAACGATCAAAACTCTCAACTCTAATTGCAATTGATATGAGGAATTCATAATAAACCAAAGCATGAAACTACTTATGATGACAATGATTTATGAAACTTTATTCACATTATTTATATTATGAAACAAAGCTTGTTATTAGTTGAAATTATGAATTTTGGAGAAAATTGTAGACTCTTTGCATTTTATTAAAAGTAGGCTTTATAAACCCTGAATTGTGTAAATTATTATTGGCAACTCTTTAATGGAAATTAAGGATTTATTTTAATGATATAAAATGCCTTGCGCTCTATTTTGGAAAAAGGATTTATTATTCTTGATTTCAATTGAATTTGTGATAATATTAAAAGCATTTAAGTATCCCCTATGAAATGGATATTTTCTCGCTACATGCATTTGCGAAAGGAAGCTTTATCATAGAATGGCTTATTTTAACAGAGCAATATGTTTATGAGTATTTATCAGATTTTAATTGTCTATTGCAAAAATTGATATTTAGCCTGTTTTGGGACAAATACTTTTTCTTTAAAAATTATACTAGTTGCTCATTAGGTAATTTCTTTCAGAATTACTCACCACCATTTTTAAAATATTTTTCACAGCTTAGAGATAGCCTAGCATCTATGGCAGTACAGTGGGCATCCATGGTCTACGAGGTTATGCTTGCGGAGACCCAAGTACGGTATGTGGTTTGCCATGATGCGGATGTGGAGCTGGTGTTTAAGGTCACTGTTGTGCCTATAGGAGCTGATGCACGAGTCTTGTCCGTGCGGGAGGAGCATGAGGATAACGTCTATTCTATTTTTCGCATCACTTATGCCACCTCCCTGGATGTCGAGGTCACCCTCACCTGGGTGTGATGCAGTCTTATGGATGCATTAGATTTTGGGTTTTTTGCTTACAGCCATTTCTTACACCCTTTTGTGCGTGTTATAAGAGTTATCCTAGAGCCAGTGGGCTAGATATTTTTGATGAGGGTTGAGCCAGGACTTGTGTTGCTACTACTACATTTGCTACCACTACCATCTTGTGCCGGACTGAGATCTGAGGCTTATATTGAGGGTTAGATGCTAGGGTAAATAATGATGTATCTTTTATTATTTGTATTAGCATCTAGTACTCTGATTGTATATTTTTAGTGATGTATATATATTTATACTATGTGGATGGATGGTTAGCACTACGGTGCTTATAATATATTTATATATATTTGATCTTGGTATATTATGATATTATGATCAATGATGATGAATTGGCATATCAATTGTGAATGTATGTATATGATCAATAATGATGAATGGACATAGAAATTCTAAGAAAAATATTAATTGAGGCTTGATGAGTTTATAAGCTAGAGTACCGATGTAAGAATGAAAGGTTTTAATTTGTACATGTTTCATTTGTATCATAAAAGTGTTTGTATATAACCTTAAAAGCTCATTAAGTGTTTTAAGAATTTAATAACTATGTTTACTGTAGATAATTAAATATTAGTAGTTAATTAGAGGATAAGGTGTGACAAGTTTGGTATCAGAGCTTAAGGTTATTAGGTTCTGTAGACACTAAGAAATATGGTATTATATGTTAAGTATATTGAAAAATGTTAAAGTGATGAACTATGATTACAGAAGTGTATAAATATTGATGATGAGAATTTCTAAAGTTTATGATTTTGATTTTCAGAAAATGGCAAGAACTAGAGGTGGAATGATTAGGAATCAGAATAGAGGTCATGGTAGAGAGCGTGGTAGGGGTAGAGCTAGAGGTAGAGGAAGAGGACATGATGTCCAATCTGAGGATATAAGGTTGGTAGAAATAGCAGATGTTCCTGCTAGAAGTCAGATGTCTATTAGGGAATCGTCTCCCTCGTCAGCTTCTATTGGAAATAAGAGGGGCGATAGGCCGAATGTTCATGCTGCTAGTCCTCAAGGTAGTTCTATGTCAGCTGCGTCAGCCTCAGTTTTTGAGTGTGTTCCTCGAAGGGTGAGGAATATGTATTATGTACCACCACCGGAGATACATCAGGATGTTCCAGTCCAGCCAATAGCCCCGGTAGTGCATATCGATGCTACCGATCTGGCAAGGATGATGGCAACAGTGTTGGCTGAGCGTGAGAGATATCGAAGGCCTGGAGATATCATTGAACATGCGAAGAAAAGGTGGTGAATGCACCGGACGTCATTAAGGGTATGGCTTCCATTTGTAATAAGTTAGCATGTATATTGATTGATCCAGGTGCAACATTCTCATTTATATCCTCTACATTTGTGCTGCATAATAAGTTAGAACTGTTTGATAGAGATGAACCTATTTTGGTTAGTATGCTTATGGGAGTTAACGTGATTTGTGATAAGATCACTAGGAATGTTATTGTAAAGATGGGAGAGGATGAGTTAGAATGAGATTTTATGCCATTTCCATTAAGCAATTTTGATGCTATTTTAGGCATGGATGGGTTAAGTCAATATAAGGTTAGTGTAGATTATTTTGAAAGGAAGGTGATTTTTGAAAAAGAAGATGGTAGGAAAGTATGCTTTGTGGGAGATAATAGAAAGGCTTCAACCAAGATAGTTTCTACTCTGACAGCTATGAAGTATCTTAAAAAAGGATGTGATGCCTACTTAGCTTTTATGGTTGATAAGTGGAAGGAGGGAAAGGAATTGAAGGAAGTGCCTATAGTTCGTGAGTTTGGGGATGTGTTTCCAGAGGAATTACTAGGTTTACCCCCTGAGAGAGATATCGAGTTTGAGATTGAATTATTACCGGATGTTTCGCCCATATCTCAAGCTCTATATAGGATGGCTCCAGTAGAATTGAAAGAGTTGAAAGTGCAGTTGCAAGAGCTTTTAGACAAAAGTTTTATTAGACCTAGTTTTTCACCCTGGGGAGCACCAGTGTTATTTGTTAAAAAGAAGGATGGGTCTATGAGGTTGTGCATAGATTACAGGTAGTTGAATAAGGTTACTATTAAAAATAAGTATCCACTACCAAGAATAAAGGATTTGTTTGATCAACTACAAGGAGCTACAGTGTTTTCTAAGATTGATTTGAGGTCTGGGTACCATCAATTACGAATTAAAGAGTCTGATATGCCTAAAACTACGTTTAGAACGAGATACGGACACTACGGGTTCTTAGTGATGTCGTTTGGACTGACAAATGCACCTACAGCATTCATGGATTTGATGAATAGAGTTTTCAAACCTTATTTGGATAGGTTTGTAATTGTGTTTATCGATGATATTTTGGTGTATTCTAAGTCTAGTTTGGAGCACGAAGAACACTTGAGGATTGTGCTGAGTACTTTAAGAGATAAGCAGCTTTATGCCAAATTCAGTAAGTGTGAATTTTGGTTGGATAGAGTAATTTTCTTGGGTCACGTGATTTCTACAAAAGGAGTGTATGTGGATCCGAATAAGATAGCGGCTATAGTGAATTGGGATCCACCTAGAAATGTAACATAAGTCAGGAGTTTCTTGGGTTTGGCTGGATATTATAGGAAATTTGTTCAAGATTTCTCGATAATTGTGTCACCTATGACTAAGTTATTGAGAAAGGATGTACGGTATCGATGGACTCCTGAATGTCAGCAGAGTTTTGAAGTTCTGAAGGAGAAGTTGACTACTGCTCCTGTTTTGACACTTCTAGTGGAATGTGGTAGATTTGTGGTGTATAGTGATGCTTCCAGACAAGGTTTAGGTTGTGTGCTGATGCAAGAAGGCAAGGTCATTGCTTACACGTCCAGATAACTGCGACCTCATAAGCAAAACTATCCCACACATGATTTAGAATTGGTAGCCGTGATTTTTACCCTAAAGATATGGAGACATTATCTTTATGGGGAAACATGCCAAATTTTCACGGATCATAAAAGTCTCAAGTATATTCTCAGTCAGAAGGATTTGAATTTGAGACAAAGGAGATGGGTGGAGTTGCTGAAGGATTACGATTGTACGATCGAGTACCACCAGGGTAAGGCTAATGTTGTGGCAGATGCTCTTAGTCGGAATCGACTGGGAATTTACATTATATTCGTGCTACTAAGGTGCCCATGTTGATCGAACTCAGGAAGTTGAATGTCGAGCTTAATGTAAATGCACCTGACTGCATTTTAGCCACCTTGAAGGTGAGGCCATTACTGATGGAACGGATTGCTCAAGATCAACAGACGGATAAAGAAGTGTCGCGATGGATAGAAGATAAAAGAATGGAAAGAATAAAGATTTGAATTGTGATAAGCAATGAGTAATAAAGATGGGAAAGAGAATCTACGTACCGAATAAAGAGGAGTTGAGAAGGGAAATTTTGGAGGAAGCTCATTGTTCTGCTTATGCAATGCATCCTGGAAGTACTAAGATGTACCAGGATTTGAAAGAGAATTACTAGTGGAAAGGGATGAAGAAGGACATTGTGGAATATGTTTCCAAATGTTTGACTTGTCAGCAAGTCAAAGCCGAACATCAACACCCAGCTGGTTTATTGCAATCATTGCCTATACCGGAATGGAAGTGGGAGCATATAACCATGGACTTTATGGTTGGATTACCGAGGACTCAATAAGAAAATGATGCAGTATGGGTGATTGTGGACATATTGATGAAATCTGCCCATTTTCTGCTGATTAAAATAACGTATAGTTTGAGTAAGTTGGCAGAGTTGTACATTAGGGAGATAATCATATTGCATGGAATGCCGGTATCCATCGTGATCTGAGATTCTGGCCGAGTTTGTGAGAAGCTCTTGGTACTAGATTGAGATTTAGTACTGCTTTCATCCTCAGACGGATGGACAATCTGAGAGAACCATCCAAGTGTTAAAAGATATGTTGAGAGCTAGTTCCTTAGACTTTGGTGGTAACTGGGATAAACAAGTGCCATTGATGGAGTTTACATACAATAATAGCTATCAGAGCAGTTTGAACATGGCACCATTTGAGGCTCTGTATGGTAAGAGATGTAGAACTCCTATTTATTGAGATAAAGCAGGAGAAAAGAAGTTGCTAGGTCCTGAATCGGTTCAGATTACTACGGATAATCTTCAAAAAGTTAGAACCAACTTTAAGGCAGCTCAAGATAGGCAGAGAAGTTATGCCAATTTGAAGAGGACTGACATTGAGTTTGATGTGGGTGATAGAGTTTTCTTAAAAATATTTCTATGGAAAGGGGTGATAAGACTTGGAAAACGAGGGAAGTTAAGTCCTAGGTTTATAGGACCATATGAGGTGATTGAAAGAATTAGGCCGGTGGCCTATCGGTTAGCATTACCTTCAACTCTTGAAGGAGTGCACAATGTGTTTCATGTATCTATGCTAAGGAGATATACAAGTGACCCCACTTATATTTTAAAGGAGCAACCTGTGGAGTTGAAAGAGAATTTAAGTTATGAAGAGGCTCCTATAGCAATTTTGGCTAGGGAACAGAAAAGTTTGAGGAACAAAGTTATTCCTTGAGTTAAGGAATTATGGAAGAATCACTCCCAAGAGGAAGCTACATGGGAGCGAGAAGATGATATGAGGCATAGATATCCAGGATTTGTTTAGATTTTATGCTTGTGCAAATTTCGAGGATGAAATTTCTTGTAGTAGGGGAGAATTGTAATATCCGTGTCTCAAAACCGGATTATTATTCATTAATAACAATTAAGAATGTTATTACTTCAGTTAATTAAAGTTGATGATTGGAGTTAATTGTCAATTGTTTAAATAAATGATTTTGAGTTGATTATTTTGTAATTAAGTTGATATTTGATAGAGATTAAGCATGTGGTATTGAATTAAAGTTGATAAGAGATTTTATCATTTTGAGATGAGAATAAAATATATGACATTAAAGTTATATTACATTGAATAGAATGTAAAGGATGTAATTTAAAGGAAAGAAAGGACTAAGGTGTAACTAAAGGAAGTAATTGGAGTTGAGAAAGAAGAAAGAAAAGATGAGGGACCAAAGAAAGAAGAATGAGAGTGGCTGGGATGAATAGTGGAAGGTATGGTGATGGTGGAGTGAAGAAGAAGGAGGAAGAAGGAGTAGATGGCAGAAGCAAAAGAGATAGGCAAGTGTTCTGAAATTGAAGGAGAATTCAAATTTCCACAAGCAGAGGTTGAATTCGGTTGGAGAAATCGGTGAGTGGTGGATTTAATTGAAGTTTATGTATTTTTATTTTTATTAAGCTTTGATTCTAAAATTTGGTAATTTGATGCATAAACTTGTAGATTTAGGCTTGCCCTTAGTGTTTTTGAGTTATTTATGTATGTATCTTTAGTTTAAAGTTGTTAACCGAACTTCTAGCACGCCTAAATTTATGTTAAAATAAATTTTTGGTTGAATTATTGTTGCCGTCGAAGTTGACCCAGATGGCCAAAGGGCGGCGCCTCATCGTAGAGGCGGCGCCTCTGTCATGGTGGGCGGTGCCTCCGCGCTTGTGGGTGGCATCTCCGAGACGCTGGGTGGCACCTCCGCCCGAGATAATGACGCCTTCGCGATAGAAAGTCAAGACGCCTTTGAAATGGTGAGAGGGCGGTGCCTCTGCGGTGCGCAGTCGGCGCCTCCGCGGTGCACAGTCGGTGCCTCCGCAGCGCGCAGTCGGCGCCTCCGTTCGGGATGTCGGTGCCCCTGCACTGTGCTCGCACCTCCGTAATCTGTAATGCATCCGATTATGACTGTTTACGCTTTAATTGAAGCACGTCGATGAACCGAATCGTAGAATGATGTCCTAAAATGTTGGTAACGTCAGAAAATGAGATAATTCTTTAGTTTTAGCAACTTCTATTAATTATTGATAAGTCTGTGTTAATAAATAAATATACATAAATACCCTGTTGTGGAAGTCTCAGACAAAGGGACTAAATCATTATGAATAACTGATAATGAGAATGTAATTATATATGAGAGTATATATGTATATGTATATGGGATGAGTTGGGAATGATGAGCTGGCCACTCGATTGATAATTGTCTTTGGAACAGCACACGGATTCAGAGGTGCCTTTGGGGCGAATCCTTGTGGTCTATAAGTATGCATACGATGATATTGAAATGAATATGTGATTTGGCTAGTGTAAGCCATGGAAAGAAAGTTGAAATTGATATGTGAGGAAGAGAGTTATTGTATATTACTGTTTCCTTCGGGAAAGGGTTGAGAATTATCTATTGTGAGATAATGATCTGAATTATCATTTGAGATAATGTGAATGATAATAATGTTGTATCTGAAATGATCAAAACTCTCAACTCTAATTGCAATTGATATGAGGAATTCATAATAAACCAAAGCATGAAACTGCTTATGATGACAATGATTTATGAAACTTTATTCACATTATTTATATTATGAAACAAAGCTTGTTATTAGTTGAAATTACGAATTTTGGGGGAAATTGTAGACTCTTTGTATTTTATTGAAAGTAGGCTTTATAAACCCTGAATTGTGTAAATTATTATCAGCAACTCTTTAACGGAAATTAAGGATTTATTTTGATGATATAAAATGCCTTGCGCTCTATTTTGGAAAAAGGATTTATTATTCTTGATTTCAATTGAATTTGTGTTAATATTAAAAGTATTTAAGTATCCCCTATAAAATAGATATTTTCTCACTACATGCATTTGCGAAAGGAAGCTTTATCATAAAATGGCTTATTTTGACAGAGCAATGTGTTTATGAGTATTTATCATATTTTAATTGTCTATTGCAAAAATTGATATTTAGCCTGTTTTGGGACAAATGCTTTTGCTTTAAAAATTATACTAGTTGCTCACTGGGTAATTTCTTTCAGAATTACTCACCACCATTTTTAAAATATTTTTCATAGCTTAGAGATAGCCTAGCATCTATGGTAGTACAGTAGGCATCCATGGTCTACGAGGTCACACTTGCGGAGACCCAGGTACGGTATGTGGTTTGCCATAATGCGGATGCGGATACGGATGCGGAGCTGGTGTTTAAGGTCACTGTTGTGCCTATAGGAGTTGATGCACGAGTCTAGTCCTTGCGGGAGGAGCATGAGGATAACGTCTATTCTATTTTCCGCATCACTTATGCCACCTCCCTGGATGTCGAGGTCACCCTCACTTGGGTATGATGCAGTCTTATGGATGCATCGAATTTTGGGCTTTTTGCTTACAACCATTTCCTACACCCTTTTGTGCGTGTCACCAGAGTTATTCTAGAGCCAGTGGGCTAGATATTTTTGATAAGGGTTAGGCCAGAACTTGTGTTGCTGCTACTACCTTTGCTACCACCACCATCTTGTGTCGGACTGAGATCCGAAGCTTATGTTGAGGGTTAGATACTAGGGCAAATAATGATGTATCTTTTATTATTTGTATTAGCATCTAGTACTCTGATTGTATATTTTTGGTGATGTATATATATTTATACTATGTGGATGGATGGTTAGCACTACGATGCTTATGATATATTTATATATATTTGATCTTGGTATATTATGATGTTATGATCAATGATGATGAATTGGCATATCAATTATGAATTTATGTATATGATCAATAATGATGAATGGACATGGAAATTCTAAGAAAAATATTAATTGAGGCTTGACGAGTTTATAAGCCAGAGTACCGATGTAAGAATTTTAAGGTTTTAATTTGTACAGGTTTCATTTGTATCATAAAAGTATTTGTATATAACCTTAAAAGCTCATTAAGTATATTAAGAATTTAATAACTATATTTACTGTAGATAATTGAATATTAGTGGTTAATTAGAGGATAAGGTGTGACATTATAGGTAGGTGAAAGGTGATGATAGGAAAGAACATTGGATAAATGATAAGGAGTGATAGAGGGTTTGTAACTAACATGATAATCAGATAAATAGGAAGGTAGTTTAGAGGTATGAAGAGATTTTTAGGTTAGTTTTGAAGGGTGAACAGAATCATCAATACTAAAAGGAACTGGTAAGGTAGGATACTCGAAATGATTATAATCAGATAAAGTTGAGCTTGATTTATTCTAAAATACAATGTCTGCATTAAAATCCAAAGTTGAAGAAAGAGGACTAATAGAATCATAAGAAGATATAGTAGTAAGAAAAGGAAATATGTTTTTATTAAACTTGACATGCCTAGAAACAAAAACATGTTTAGTTTTAAGATTATATAGTCTATAACCCTTGACATGTGAAGGATATCTAAGAAAAACGCATTTGGTTACTCTAGGATTAAACTTATGTTTATGTGAATTAAGATTTGAAGCAAAACATTGGAAACCAAACACTTTTAAATCATTATAATTTGGTGCTTTATCAAAAAGAATCTGAAATGGAGTGTGATTTTTAACAAGTGGAGAAGGAAACCTATTGATAAAAAACACAGCGTGTAGAACACAATCTACCCAAAATCTCAGTGGTAAATTTGATTGAAAATGCAAAGCTCTTGCTACATTCAATTTATGTTGGTGCTTCCTCTCTACAACACTATTTTTTTATGGAGTATAAATGCAAGAAGTTTAATGTATGATACCTTTTGAAGCATAAAATTTAGGTATATAAAATTCTTTTCCATTGTCAAACTGAATGCATTTGATTTTTACATTAAACTGAGTTTCAACAAAAGAGTAAAAATTATGAATTAAAGTTCAAACTTTACTTTTATGTTTCATATGAAAAATCCATGAAAATCGACTATGATCATCTACAATTGAAAGGAAATAATGGTGACCATATAACGAAGCAACTTTCATGGGTCCCCATATATATCCATATGCAAAAGATCAAAATAATTATACATAATAGAAGTACTAACAGGAAATGAAAGCTTCTTTGTTTGCTAAAATAACATATATCACAATCAAATTGATGAGAATCAATAAAACTATTCATATGACTAAGAGTTTTCAGTCTTGAAGAAGAAGGATGTCCAAGCCTGTAGTGCCAAAGAGTGCTGGTGGTAACATTATTGATGCAAGAATGACTTTGTGATTTTGTAGCAGAAAATTGTAGTACAGGTGAACTAGTCATTTGCAACTGATATAATCCATTCTTTTCACTAGCTATACCAATCGCCTTCTAATCTTGAAGACTCTGTATATAACAAGAAGAGTGTAAAAAAATAAAGAAGCAATTAGAATAATTTATCAACTGGCTTACTGAAATCATATTAAAAGAAAAACTTGGCACATAAAGAACATTTTTCAAAATGAGGCTTGGAGTTAGGTGAACTTCCCCTATATAAGTGACTAAAGCTTTTTTTTTTATTAGGCAGCTCAACATATTATATGAATGAAATTGAGTAAGTGAACTCACTATATGATCAGTGGCTTTAGTATCAACAATTCAAGTATGTGGAGATAATGAGGCAGTAGCAAGAATAATATTTGAGCAAAAAAATATACCTGTTTCTAGTATATTACTATCGTTAGCTGAAACAACATTTGCTGTAGCAGATGATTGAGCATTATTCTGAATAAGTGACATCAATTGATTATACTGCTTCTTGGTGAACATCATATTGGTTGCGTTATGATCCTCTTCTTCCTCTTGAATGATTTGCTTGCCCTTTGCATCTGAGTTAATGTTCTCTTTTTTATATGAGAAACTGCCTTCTGCTTGATTTATAGCTCCAGCAAAATTCTTACTCATCAATTTGTAACCAGGTGGATATCCGTGTTTTTTTGTAACACTTATCCACTTAATGTCCATACAAGCCACAGTAGGAACAAGTAGGTCTCTTTTCATTGCTAGAGTTGCCATTTCTCTTTGAAGAAAAACCTGATGAAGAGTTATTTTAAAAACTTGCTCTATACTGTTGAATTTGTATATTTCTTCCAGCATAAAGTATAGCAGATTCATTATATTCTTCATTCGAACCTACAACTTGCTTTTCATGTTGTAAAGCTAAAGAAAATACTCGATTAATTGAAGGCATCGGATCCATCACCAAGATCTGTGACCTCACAGTAGAAAAGTTACCATTCAGATCTTTAAGAAACCTAATTACATAATCTTGATGATGATAGTTTCTCATGACTTCAACAACATTACAAGCACACCGAGGAATGCATATGCATGTGGGTAAAGGCCTCAAATTACTTAGTTCATCCCATAGGATTTTTAATTGAGTGAAATATTTGATAACCATCATAACACCTTGTTTGAGTGATGAAATTTCTTCTTGAAGGTTAGAAATTCTTACAGCATCGCCTTGTGCAAATTGATCATAAAGATCCTTCCACAAATCCATGGCATAGTCTATCCATATTACGTTGTGAGCTATTGTGATGAAAGTGACTTCACTAACCATGAGAATACCATTGTGTTACATCACTCCCATGTATGAAAAAGACGATCGTCATCTGCTGGTACTAGTATGCTTCCATCCACGAATTTGAGCTTGTTCTTGGAGATTAGAGCCATCTTAATCGATCTACACCAAGAATGAAAGTTATTTTCTGTAAGAAGATTCAAAGTGAGAAACAATGATGGATTCTCATTTGGATGCAGAAAGTAAGGACTAGATTCATCTATTCTTTCCATTGAATCAAATCTTCAGTGTTTAGTAGCTGAGAAAATTTTTGTTTGGCTATCGAGAAAAAGAGTAGAATCTTCATGAGAAATGCTCTGATACCATATTGAGTTTTTAAAACTAGAAAAATGATCGCACACTTCTCATTTCTTCTTTAAAAAATTATATACAATATTTTGTAACTAACTCTATATTAATAAGAAGAAAAACAACTAAAAATAATTTAGTTACATTTGGAATTTCTACTATTACACGTGCCTACTAACTGGAGCTGAAACATGCTGTTGTTTCTAGTTGTTGCGTGCTAAACCTGCTGTTGCTAAATGACCATATGCTTTGTTACCATTACTCAAGATACAATTACCATATATCTATTCTTGTTTTAAAGAAAAGCAACAACTTTTGTTCTTTACAAGTACTGCCAATTTTAATGCAGGATTCTAGCATGCTAGCCATATCCACATATAAAAGCTACCAGTCAGACTTATGTATCATTTTCTACTAAGTAACTAATAAAAGATTACTTGCATGTGGAGTGTACCTCATCCTGTTCTCTTTATTAGTACAAAATCTTAGCAAACTATAACACTTCAACATTAAAAAAAAAAATTAGGTAATGATATAGGTCTCTAAAAGAAATATAAATATGAATAGTACTGTCTTTTATCAAATAAAAAAATTATTTTTAAAAATTACTTATTTATCCTATTAGCAGGAGGGATAATTTAGATTTTTTAAGGGTGAAAGACAATACTATTTATATCTCTCTAAAAAATACAAACCATTACTCTAAGAAAATACATATATTTTCTTGGATAAAGCTAGGCGTCGCCTAGCTTTTGTCTCGCGGGGCAAAATTATGCTTTTGCCCTTGCGAGATTTTTATAATTATAAATATATAAATAATTAAAAAAATATAATATAATATATGAGTTTGTAAATTATGACACGACTGGTTCATCCAATTCTTTTTTAGATTTTAAATTTTGTCGATTTATTTAATTAAATAATTTAAAAATATATTTTAATTATTATATAATTTTTATATTGTTAATAAAATAAGGGCAAAAGTGTAATTTTGGAGGAAAAGATATTTGTCTTTTCCCCCATAGTTATCTCTGTCGTCATCATATTTTCTTTTAGGCTTATTTGTAAAAAAAATCTAAACCTTTACAGTTTTTTGTAATTTAATCACAACCTTTTAATTTTTGTAATTATGTCCCAATTTTTAAATTTTTTTACAATGTTAATACATTAATGAATTTGGTCAAAATTATTTTAGAAAATTCTGAGGGGACAATGAAGTGTAATGCCGCCAACACAAAGAGTGGACCCCAATAATTTTTATTGCAAAACATTAATGAATTAATTTATTTGACCAAATTTATTAATGTGTTAATGTTGCAAAAAAAAATTAAAAATTGAAACATAATTACAAAAATTAAAAAGTTGGAATTAAATTACAAAAAGCTGTAAGTGTTTGGATTTTTTTTACAAATAAGCCTTTCTTTTAGTATTATCAGGACCCACAAGACACTAAACTTCAATCCAATAGAAAAAGTACACTGATTCTCACATGTATATAAAGATTGCATCTTGAACTTGTCAAAACATAACTCAAGTGACTCAGCTAGCAATGGCAATCTTCTCAAAAGTACTTAAAAACCAAGATGTTAACAGAAGTTTATCAGTTCCAGAAACTTGTATAAATCATTTCAACGGCTGGAGAAGGGGATTGATACGAATTTGCGAGTTAAAGATGAAAGTGGAATTGTGTGGACGTTTCGGTGCAGAGTTCCAAGTGGATTATTCCCGACACCAGAGTTTTATGGTGATTGGTTACAGTACGTTCGGAGTAAAGATTTGAAGGAAGGTGATGAGGTCATCTTCTCTGAAGTGAAAGATCATGCTACTAGTACTGGAGCTGACTACAAAATTGAAGCCAGGAAAAAAGGATCCTATTACTTGAATATCAGATCAATGCATGCTCAAGATCAGTACTCAACATGTTTAGATTTTTAACTTGTAATTGCAGTAGCAGTATATACTATCAAAGCTTTTATGTATTGATTAATATGTGTTTCAACTGACGAGTTTACGCCAATTAAGGAACAATTTTCTTGAGCAGATT
>CATIWO010258892.1:0-11484 GCA_949673435.1 Macaranga tanarius | reverse complement strand
ACTTCCCACAATTAATATTGTTTCAACTTGCCTGTTTCCAAATAGGATACGCAGTTGCTTCTGTGGGACTTAGAAATGGATGAGATTGTTGTGCCATTACGTCGATGCCCAGGTGGATCTCCAACTTTCAGTACAGGAAGTCAGTCATCGCATTGGGATAATGTTGTGCCAATTGGTACTTTGCAACCTGCTCCAAGCATGCGAGATGTACCAAAGCTTTCCCCATTAGTTGCTCATCGTGTTCACACTGAACCCCTTTCTGGCTTGTTATTTACTAAGGAATCTGTTCTTACTGTGTGTCGAGAGGGCCACATAAAAATCTGGATGAGACCTGGTACAGCAGAAAGCCAGTCAGGCAACTCTGAAACTGTTTTGAGTAGCAGTTTGAAGGACAAGCCTTCATTATCAAGTAAGCTTGGTGGTTCTAGCTATAAACAATGAGAAACTGTTATCAGACGCAAGGAAGAGCCAATCTTGAGTTTTGTGGATTTATATTTCAATTTGCTGGTGTGGCCGTTCTGTTTTCAGCCAGTTCTCACAAATGGGCACTCGGGGAGAGTAATCTGATTGCAGTGAGATTAATTTAACTGGTTCCATTGTATATTTAGGTATAAAAATGCAATTGATGGCATTAAGAGCTTTGGAGGGAGAGGACCTCCTTTGTAAGTACAAAACGGCTATTGCTAGGATATATCTACTACATATATTGAATTACTGACAGGAATAATTGGAAGTTACTCCTTTGAAATTTGTGTTTCTTTAGAGGTGAATGTTCATTTATTTCTCTTGGTAATGTAATGCCACAATTGTTACATAACCGTTGTTGGATATCTTGTAACTGTCTTGGTGCAACACTAACATATTCATGTAATGACTGGAAGAGACCCATTTTTCCCTTGGCTTGTCCGGTAGGTTTATATGATGGAACTGTTAACTTGATCAGATTTAAATCTGGATTTTGCACAAACTATGTGACAGGAAAAGACAACTTGGTCAAGGGATGCAAGATTAAGTGGCTATGTGCCATGTTCAAAGTTAATGCATTAGATTGCATTATTTAGTGTATGCTGACAAATAAGCTGAAGTAGGGCTGTATCATGTTGATTAGCTTGTTCTTTCTGTAACTCATTATACTTGCACTAATGACTTGTTGCAGAGTTAGTGAAAATGACTGGATTGCTCATTTGGTTGATATGGCATTTATAGTGCAAAAGGTGGTCATATATATTTAGTGGAATCTGCAATGACTTAAAATGTATTTAGTGGATTTAAATTACTCCCAATTTTCTACCATAGCTCAAATATGATTGATTCAGCCTGATTGCTGATTGTGGTGGCATAGTCTTCCCAATTAAACAACACAGCAACTGGTTCATGTCAATATCGTGCATCTCTTGCTGAAACATGATCTCCGCTAGGGGGTGAGCAAAAATAATAAAAAACGAAAAACCAAACCAAACTAACTGATTTGGTTTGGTTCAAGTTGTAAAATAATTTTGTTCGATTTTTATTTTATAATCGAAATATATTCAATTCGGTTCAATTTTTATTGAAAAAAGTATGATTAAATCGAACCAAACCGCATTTCTAAAATATTTTTTTATTTATATGGGTGTTCATAGTTCAGTTTGATCGGTTTAGCACTAATATTTAAAATAGATCAATAATATCAATTTTTAAATATTTAAAACTCTTAATCAAATTATTTAATACCAAAAAAATTCAAGTTATTAAATTCATTTTAGATAATCTATTAGGTTGGTTTTCTAAAAAATAAATAAAAAAATATAAATATTATTAAAATAGTACAAAATTACATAAACACAATGGGTTCAAAATTACAAAAAGAATAAACCAAACCAATTCGGTTTCAGTTTTTAAACTTATTCAGTTCAGTTATTTTTATAATAATTTAATTTAATTTAATTTTTATATATTTTTCAACCGAATCCACCCATGCACACTCCTAACTCCTAACTCCTACTACTTTTTACAACATATAATATTGTGGCAGTATTTAAAAGATTATGATACTCCAACTAAAATTTCTGTTGTACAGAATCTGCATCCAGAATTTTGTTTTCCCTCATAAGTATTAGTTAGCAGATCGGTTGAAATTTAGATGGGGTGGCTTTACTTGCAAAACTTGCAAACAAATTTTCAAGAATATAAATTATAAACAATGGAACATTTTTGCTTTCAAATTAAGGGCACTCTACATGTTCCAACAGTTCATTTTTCTTTTAAGAGTAAAAACAAAAGATAGCACGTGTTGCTTGCATATCTATTTTATGCACCTAGAATGCTTCAGGAAACCATAAATTTATTCATTTAGCCTATAAATTTATTCTATTCTATGCAACTGGTTGTGGCAGTAATGCATTATAATTTACAGGAACAGGACCATGTGTAGGTTCTGAACCGACTTGTTGATGGTTAGGATCTGTCTCAGTTTGATGACCAGTTGCAGGTGCTGGATCTGGCTGTGTCACACCCTGAGAACCATGCTGTTCATTTGCTTGAGCAATCCATCTTCTCCTCCATCGACCAATCTCACCAAGAACAGAACTTCCAGTCATTGTAACTCCAAACCCTGTGAATGTGGCTAGGAGAACTGATAAAACAGCCTGCATGTGAAGCTGAAGAAGCCACAGAAACATATGGAACTATTAGTTGTGAATGTTTAACATCTTTACGAAGTAGGTTTTGACTTTTGATCCAATGATTCAGAAGCCAAAGGCTCATTGTTTAGCCACATTTTACTGATCTGGTTCTTCGGATTATATAAATCAGGAAAGAAACTATTTCCCTAGTAAGAGACTACATATCATAGATATGAATAAACACAGTCCGGTATCATCAGTTGAAAACAGATTATCACTTACCAATGAGTAGTAAAGATGAGCAGATAGGACCACCAATCCAAATTGAATAGTTGCATAGACCCAGACATACCTTCTCCTTACTGAGCACAAATTTGTAAAGAGATCAGTGACACCAATGAGATGACCAAATTTACTAAAATAGAATGCCTACACAAAGATGCAAGCTCAGCCTTACCCATGGTTGTTGATGTCATAGATGCAAGAAGTCCGATTATACAAGAAAAAGGAAGAGAAATGGCAATTGCACCAGACCCAAGTTTCCCCACCTGTACACAAGATGTATTAGGAACTATCATTGGCATTGAAGACCAGGATTAAGAGTTGCTCTACTTACCAGAAGTTGCTCAAGAAAACAAAAGTAAGCAAGCATGCTGACAATTACAAGGATGGGAACATCCTGCCAGACCCTGAAAAAGTTTGCATTAAGTTAAGCATTCTTCCTAGATGATCTTATAAAATGAGAACATGCAGGCCAGATTAGTATTTCAATAAAATTAAAAAATAAAAACAATATTTCTAATTGGCTAAGAGATGTGAACAACCAACAAACAGACAAATTTATAGATCAACTTGGGCGCAAACAAGAAGTTTTCTTGTGAAACTTATGAACTAGACTTAATTATAAGCAAGTTTAATTGCCTGGCTATATTTAATATCTTAGATCATACGTGCATAGACAATTTCATCGAAAAAATTGAAGAAAAGCAAAAGGCATCAAGTTCCAAGTCGTTGCAGTTTAAGAATAGCTTTACTTGCCTGTATCGAGCAACTTCAGCAGGCTGAGCTCTACTTCCTCGAAGACTTTGAACTCGTAAAAGGGTAACTGGTAGGTTCTTAACCTCTTGCTTGCACACATCACATGTTTTGTTACCTTTGATGCTAAACCATTTTACAGCACATTCCTGGTGTGCTAGGGCAAGTTCACCTTTGCAGCTGCATTCCATCTTGAGAGTGTCAGCACCTTCCCCCAATTCGACCAAGCAGATTCTGCAAACAGCTTCTTCTTCTGGAATATCTTCACCACCATCATCATTTTCATCTGAACCACAAGGCTAAGATAAGGCAAAGGTTGGTTATCATAAGTTACATGAGACAACTAAGAACTGTAGGTGACAGCTCAAAATGCAAGCAATTAGTAATACACAAAAAATTGGTTATTATCATCGTTATTGTTGACCTACATAGCAGTAAATGCTGAATAACAAAAAACCAAATTTCTAGATGTAAAAGTTTATTTGGAAGGTCGTAGAACTATTCTGACTAAAATTACTTCCCCCACTCAACAGTTCAAATTGTGGTAAAGGATCACAACTAGTCACAAGATCTCATTTGTTACATGTTCACTCAATTTGAAGTGCTCTGACTTCCAAAGTTTTTGATGATTTAAACCAAGTCCACTAGATAATGGCTTTTCTTAGACTGCCTAACTAAGTGACCGAGAGGTATCTTATTCAAAACCAAAGAACTCTGCTCAAGTTATCTAACACAAGAAGCTATGAATCTCAAGAAATCCAATTTGGCTACCCCTTTCTAAAGGCTACAGCCTTTATATTTTGCAAGAGTGGCAGTAGGGGTGCAACTGAGATATAATTCAAGCAATTATGGGAATACAATTACCGGTATCATTCCTAGGAGAAGCACTTGATGTTGCTGTGCCAGCCACCTCAGCTGGTCGTGGAGTAGTAGGAACCACACGAAATAATCCACCTGAAGAATCTATCTGCCTTATGCTTCCCTCTTTGTCCATCACAGGGACGGAATGCGAACGATGGATGGGTTTTTGGGCACTTCCTTTCTGTAAAGCATTGACAGGGGACATATCCAAGAATCAAACAGAAAGTTGGCAACAGATGTACATACATGCAAATTTATATATAATTGAGTAATCAAATAAATGAAACAAAAAAGACAGGCAGGCACAAGTATGTGTTTTATTGCTTACTAAGATGCAAGGTTACAGAAGCATTGGATGGAAGATCAAGGAGAGGCATTGGATGAAAAATGCATATCTAAATAATTTCATGATCAATATTTGACAGGAGAAAAAGGCATCTGGAATTTAACTCTCTGCCCATAATGAATATATACATTGTGCTGCAGAAGTGGACAATGAGCCAAGTCAAACTGGCATTGGGAAGATTCCAGTGGAAAACTAGAATGATCATATCCTCATACGCCTTTCTAATACTTTGAGTTTGCTTGAAAGCAGAGGTACTAGCCTAAAGGGACCAGAAGTTAGCAAACCATTAACGAATGGCATATTGCCATGCCAAATGGGATTAATGATGAATATATACATAATGAATATATATACATCACTCAACTTTGTTCTTAAAAGAGTATCATGATGTTCTGAAGCTTAAATGGGATTAATACTCACAGCTAAGCTTGATGGATTGATTGCAGACCCTCCATGTGTGGACTCTGGATTTGAGTGAGCAAGGGGGGTAACAGGTAACGATGATGTCCTCTTCATCCTTGGCGTAAAAAGCTTTGTAAGAGACAGTGTCCTAGAAAGGAAAGGCTTCTTCTCTGTTGCCGCATATGAACCTCCTAAAGCTAATATAGCAGCCTTCTCAATATCCGAACTAGTGTTTCGAAATTTGAAACTCAACTTTGGAAGGAGACTTCTTTTGGTTAATTTACTTCTTGAGGCTGAGGGATCTGGTGAATCATTGATTTTGAAAATGCTGGGGCTGGGAATAGGGGAAAAATTTACCCTTTTGGGGGTCTGAGTTGGTGTTATAGGAATTTGAATTGTCACATAATCTTCTCTGGCATCCTCCAGTGTTCTCGATGGTATCTCTAAAACAAGGTCATGCCGCCTATTCCGGTGTTGATCCTCTGCATTTTCCTCAGTTATTTCTGTCGACTCCCCAACCTATGAAGGAAAAACTAGATAAATTCAATACACATCATTATATAACTTAAGGCATATCAAGTTCCTGCAAAAAAAACAATCTTTTAAGTCAAGAACAGGCTACCAAACATCATTACAAATGGTAACAAACTACAACTGCAAGACACATCAATCAACAAAACCTAGATACAACAGAGTCGAATAAAATACAAAACCATGACAATTGGATATAGGCAGAAGCAAATGTCTCTGAAACAGGTTAGTTGATTTCACTTGACGCACAAGGCATCAAAGCTGAAGGTATACCAATGAAATACATGGAAAAAACCATACTGAAGAATTTTCCTAGAGGAAAAAAGAAAAAAAGAAAAAAAGAAAAAACCAAAACAAGGCTGAATTTTGCCAAAATTTACTCAGGAATTTGAGTACATACAACAAGAAGCATAAAACTATATTTGCTATGGCTAAGCAATTTCTCCTAACAATCAAAACATGCTTTAGACATCACAAGAAGCACAAAAATTTGAACTTTTTGAGAATAGCCATATAGAGAAATTCCCAGCTAATGTACAACTAAAAAGAGAGCGAGAATTTTGTAAAAGCAAAGAAGTAAAACCAAGAAAAATCAGAAACAGAGAGGAAAATAAAACGAAAGCAAAGCGATATACTCTCTGAATTGGAGGTTCTGCAACTGGGTTGCTTAAAGTTGCTTCCTTGGAATTGTCAGTTATGGCTTCTTCTTCATTTCCCATGTCTTTAAAACTGAATTCTTGAAAAAACCCAGAATTTTTTAGAGGCTAAAAGCTGCTGTGATATGATCAAATGAGCTGTTTCTTGAAACAAATTAGCAAATTTACAGTTATTGAATGCTTGAAAGACCTGTTCTTTGCAAGCTGCAAATAAGATAACACTGAAGACTCAGAGAGGAAAAATAGAAATGATGTTATTATATGCTTTTGCAGATGGAGGTGGTAATTGGCAAATGGCAACTGAAACTGAAATCAGATAATATAATTAGAACAGAATTATATACCCTCAAATTTTTTGAGATTTTTTTCTTTTTTTGACTCCAACTACTTCAGTATAAAATACAGTGAGACATGGTACAGCTGATTTATTTTTTATTTTTTTAAATTAACAAAACACGCTGAATAACAACAATACACATTTTTTTTTCACAAAATCAAGACAATTTTATTAATTTGTTGAGTCTTACAGTTTATCTACTCCTCATATATTAGTATAGAAATATTATTTCTTTTCAAATATTTTTAATAAACATTTTTAAAAAATGAAATATATGGGAAATTTTCACAGACTAAAAAGATGAAGCATTAACAATTTTACTGCATATTTTTTTTTATCTAAATTTAGTTTTTAAAAAATCATATTTATGTAAAATATTATAAAATATTAATTTATTTATATGAAAACAATTTATTATTATTTTGATTTAGATAAAAAAATTTGAAGGAAATCCATAAAATTTATTTAGAAATATATTACAAAATGCTTACTATCATCTCTTGAATTTTATCACTCATTAATTATCATTTTCCTTAAATTATGTTTTGAGATTTTGTACAATTTTATATGTTTCCTAATTTTATTTTTTTTTATTTTTTAGGAAGCACTTTTGTAATACCCTCACTACTACTAATAGTATTAAAATATATAATTAAAGGCTTAATGATAATTAAAAATCTCTCGTAATCAAAAGTACAAGAATTGAATGCTAAACTCTAAAACTATTTAAAAGTAGGGGAAAGTACATTTTTGTACCCTACGGTTTTAAATTTTTACACATCTAATCTTGTGGTTTATTTCGTGACATTTAAAAGTCTGTGGTTTAATTTTCTAACACTTTAATACCCTCTCAACTAATATTGTCATTATTTTATATTAAAATATTAATATAATACTATTTTTCACTAATAAAAATATTTTATATGTGATTTACCATCAATATGACTATTTAGATACTTTTAAAAATATTATAAATTTATTTTAAAAATTTTCAGTATAGGTGATTGATCACTGCTTAGTCTGCAGCGAGAAATGATGGTACCGCGGACCACGACAGTAAAAGAGGATGGATAAGATGAAGATTTTCTTTCTAGAAATATGGAAGGATTGAGATTTGTAATTGTTAATTCTATTAAGTTAGTAATGAGTTGTATAATGAGATGTATATACTTTTAAATAGTTTTAGAGTTTAGCATTCAATTCTTGTACTTTTGATTACGAGAGATTCTTGATTATCATTAAGTCTTTAATTATATATCTTAATACTATTAGTAGTAGTGAGGGTATTACAAATTTTGTGATAATCCTTATTGGATAACTTTTAAAAGAAATCAAGGATGCATTTGATAATTTGAAATGCTTGAGTTTTATTTCGGAAAAATGAAATTCATATCCTTGATTGTTTAGATTTTTTATTATTATTAAAAGTATTTGATCATTCTCGTGAAATGGAAATGTCTTGCCCAATGTTTTGTACAATGACGATTTATTATAAAATGGTTTATAATTTTGAATTTGTAAATGATTGTAATGATTTATTAGTATTCAAATGATTATTGCATTTTGAGGTTTAGTATATTTTGAATAAATATTCTTGTTTTAAAAACTATACTATTTGCTCGCTGGGTAATTTCTTTCAGAATTACTCACCACCATTTTTAAAATATTTTTCACAGCTTAGAGATAGCCTAGCATCTATGGCAGTTCAGTGGGCATCAATGGTCTATGAGGTTACGCCTGCGGAGACCCAGGCACAGTATGTGGTTTGCTATGATGCGGATGCAGAGCTGGTATTTAAGGTCACTGTTGTGCCTATAGGAGCTGATGCACGAGTCTCGTCCGTGCGTGAGGAGCATGAGGATAGCGTCTATTCTATCTTCCGCATCACTTATGCCACCTCCCTGGACGTTGAGGTCGCCCTCACATGGGTGTGATGCAGTCTTGTGGATGCATCATTTTGGTCTTTTTGCCTATGGCCATTATACACCCTTTGAGCCTAGTACCTAGAGATTTATTTTTGAGCCACTGGGCTAGTATCTTTGTTGAGGGTTGGGCCAGGACTTGTGTTGCTGCTACTACCTTTGCTGCCACCACCATATTGTGCCGGACTAAGATCCGATGACCTTGGGGTTAGATGCTAGGGCAAATGATGTTGTATTGTATATTATTTGTATTAGCATCTAGTACTCTGATTGTATTTATAATTGATGATGTATATATTTATTGTATGGATGGATGGTTAGCACCACGGTGCTTATGATATATATATTCCTAATACTGATATATTACGATGTTATTGGTTATCATCTCGAGTTTAATTATGAATGGATGTAAAGATTAAAATGGTGAGGAATTAGCATAGAAATTTTAAGAAAAATATTATCTAAGTGGTGACATCATTATCTGTATTGAGATGAGTTCATAAGTAAGAATATCGATGTAAGAATGAATGGTTTTAATTTGTACAGGTTTCATTTATGTCATTAAGTGTTTGTATTATAACTTTAAAAGCTCATTAAGTGTATTAAGAATTTAATAATTATGGTTACTGTATATAATTAAGTATTAGTGGTTAAATTGAGGATAAGGTGTGACATAATTAGTTACAATTTATCTTGAGTAAATTTTAAAAAATATACAATGAAAATGAAAATTTTATTTAATTTATAAAAAATATATATTTATCTTTTTTTTTTAATTAGTTATCTATGATAATAGAGATTAACTAATCCATTTTATATATTAAACATACGTTTAATTTTTTTAAATTTGGACCAAATTTCAATTGTATTAAATTGCCAATAGATCTTAAAAAAATATTTCAAATTATATTAGTTTTATCAATTTCTAAAATTTAGTATAAATTTACAAAAGATCAAAAAATTATAATTTTTAATACCAATAAATTTTAAAATAATAAATTTTTATTAATATTGTTAGATGAAGATTGTATATACTCAAACTTGAGATATCCCTGGTTTTCAAAAGTAAAACTATTAATCAATTCACTCCTAATTAACATTATTTTCATAATTTTCATTTTATTCATGGGATTCATAAATTTATGAGTTTTCCTTCTTTCCCCTTTAATTTGACGTAAAACTTCAATCCTAGTTATCTCTTTCTACCCTTGAATAATTTCAAACTCTGAACTTTTTTACCTCTCTATATCTATGATAAAATACTATCTATATATATAAAATCTCAGAGAAGTCAATAATAAATTATGCAATTAATTAATGGATGGATTTATTAATTCGTATAAACTTTGCAAAAAGGTGGTACTTCATTTCATTTCGGCCAAAAAAAAAAAAAGGTGGTACTTCATTTCATGTCGTCAACCTATTTGTAAGGTTCCAATAGGAAAATGAAGTGTGTTGCAAAATGACCTCATTGAATGCGTCATTGGTTTCTTCATAAAGACCATATAATTTAGGAAACATTTAAATTCTGATACAAAGGATATATAGGATTCATTTCCATCACAATTTGCTGAATCATAGCTCTTGACTGGTTAATTATTCAATATGAATGATACATAACTACCCTCATTTATGTTCTTTTCATCTTGTGCCTGTTCTGTTCCTATCTAATATTTGGATCTTGCCATTTCTAGCCATGCATGGAGACCACTTTATCTAGAGTAGACTGATCAGTTTATTTCGCAAATTGAAGAACTTCTTGGCTAAATTGGGTCTATTATGTAATTATATATGGACTAATTAATTAAATTGATAGATTTTTACCACATTTGCTAGTTTTTCACTTCAAGTGCATTATATTTTTTGCTAGCATATATATATATATATATATATATATATATATGCTTGCACGTGTGCAATTATTGAATTGAAACAGATTCTTATCTACACTTATATATTGCATCCGACAATTAGATGTTTAATATAAATACCCATAATTTATTTTTATTAGCTAAATACTTTACATTTGTCATATATATCATATATTCAACTGTAAGATGTAATAAATAAGAATCTTCCTTGAATTAGTGTATAGTTGTATAAGATATTGACTCCTGTAATTTTTAGTAAAGAAAATCAATAATCTTACTTTTTATGAGCATAGCTAAATCTTTTTTTTTAGTAATACTTTGATAATTTTAGTCCATCCAATAGTTTTTATTACATTTATTGAAACAACCTATATTTTCTTTTGCCAAAATATTTTCTTTCATTGATCTGCAAAATAAAATAATTTATGTTTGACAATTACCTCATATATTCGATAAACACAAAAATCTAATTAATATGCATTGAGTTTTATAAAAAAAAACTACTTAAAAGAATTTCTTTTTTGGTAATAATTTTTACCACTTATATCAATAGAGGTTGGTTGCGTAATAATATATATATATATATATATATTTGGTAGTTCTTGCCTAACAAATTGAATGACATTTAGAACCAGAAACATGCCTAAAACAGCTGCTTGTGTAATATAAGAGACAACAAACTAAGCAACAAAGCATCCGAAAATAAGAACCTTCAGGAGTAATTTGGAATTCATTAGAAAAACTTGAGCAGGATTCTCTAAGAACATTAAGCAAAGACATCCCAGTTCCAATGTTTCCAATAGGTCCATTTCATAGGTACTTTCCATCCACTTCAAGTAGCTTACTAACACAAGATCAAACCTGCATTTCCTGGCTTGACACTCAAGCTCCAAGTTCTGTACTCTACATTAGCTTTGGAA
>CATIWO010258878.1:0-24869 GCA_949673435.1 Macaranga tanarius | reverse complement strand
TTGTTTAAAAAAAATTAAACTATACTAAACGTATACTACATTGTAAATGCATACTAAATTGTAAAAAAATATACAGAATCGTTGGGTTAATGAAAGAATTGATAGTATATAATTGTTATCTACATAATTATGAAAGATTTTTAGATTTTTGAATTAGAATTTTTACCTTTGAATCTTTGATTTATGTTGCTTCTTCATTTTTCTTTGTACTCTTCTTTTGTTGATGTTGCTTCAGATTGGGATTTATATTGATTCAGATTGAGATGAAGATTCACTAATGTTTTGTTTGAGTTTATTGTTGGAGATTTTTTGAAGATTTGGGGTTTTTGAATTGAAGATTTGAAAGAAGAAAAGAAGAACTTGATCTTAGAGGTTGAATTGAGAGGGTGAAATTTTAGGTTTGAGGTCAAGGAAGAAAAAACGATGTGGGGGTTGAGCTTTAAGGAAGAAAACGCGATGCCGGGAGCTGAAGAAGAAGAACGCAGACAGTGATTTGAAGAAGAAAAACGCAGCATAAAGAGGAGTTGGTACGCGTGTAATATTTGTTGGGAAAAAGGGGCATGCTTGTAATTAATGAAAACAGTGGATATTTTTGTTATTTAGATATGTTTTTAGGGTAGTTATGTAAAGAACCCTTCTTTAAATTGTTTTGTGTTTGTTTAATCAAAATATATTAAACATTCTTTGTTTTTCCATATAAAATTTAATTAATATAACTATGATGAATTTTTTTTTAGGCTCCGTTTGTTTGCGGAAAATATTTTTCTTGGAAATATTTTTTCTTATTTTCTAATATTTAGGTTACCAAAATAAAATAAATCAAAGAAAAATAAGTTATTAGTCAAAGGAAAATAATTTAAAAATATGGGAAAACAACTTCTTATTCTAAGAACGGCAAATTATTTTCCAAAACTTGAATACCTATCAAATATAAAGAGAGAGAAAAAATAAAAAACAAAATTACCATTTCTATATAATATCCTATAATTTAGGAAAAAATTCATTACAAACCAAATATTAAAAATACTTTTCAACTATTTTTTTTAGTGTTATAGCCAAACTTAAAAAATATTATATTTTTTTAGAAAATATTTTTTTTGAAAACATATTTTTCAGAGATAAAATATTTTTTTTTTTTAAACAAATGGAGCCTTAATTATATGTGCACTTCAGCTTGAAGATAATGAAATACTACTTGACTCTTGCAGATCATTCCTTCCTCAAATAGCCACAACGTGTCACAATCTCAGTACTCAAAGCTTAAGCAAATTACTAAAAGATCTATATATAAAATTAATATTTTTAATTAGAGTTAAGAAAAATTATTAATTAAATAGATTATAGATATTCATTAATTAATAAATTCACAAATTATGAATTTATACAATATATATATATAATTTTAAAATACTAACTATTATTTTTAAATATCGTTTGCATTGTTTAATATATTATATTTTTTCTTTTTTTTATATATATTTTTAATTCTAAAAAATTCTATTTAAATAAAAAATTATACAACACTTCAATTTTAATAAAAAAAAAAACACAACGTTTTACTTATATTTGCAATATATAATCATCACGTATTACTTATTATAAAGTAAATTTTGTTTCATAAAAAATAATTATTAGTAAATGTGTAAAATAAATTTTATTTAATAGTGATAGAAGAAAAAATATATAAAATAAAGTAATAAAAAACTGTTTGAATAAAAAATATTTTTAACATAATTTCGTTAACTCTATTTTTTAATTTTAAACAAAAATTATTAATTTAATATTTTTGTGATAATATAAATTTTGTATGTTTAAATTATTTTCTCTTATTTTTAAAATTATATCTTTTTGTCTTTCATATACTTTTTTCTCTTCAATTTTTTCTCAAATTCTCTGCTATACATGTATTTCAACTTTTTTTTTTTCTAATTTTAAGTTAGAAAAAATAAATTATATAAGATTTATGATGTGCTAATGTTAAATTATTTTAAAGTTATTTAACTTTAACAATATTTTATTTGAAGAAATAAATGATAAATAATTTTTTTTAATAGTGATTAATATTTTTCACCTTAAAAGATAAAAAGGATAATTTTTAATTTTTTACTATTTTATATTATCAAAGAATTGTATTAAAATAATTTATAATTTATGCTCAGGATCCTAAGTGCCCTTGAATCAGTTCTATTTCTTAAAATTAAAATATAGATCATATAATATTCAGGAACATTAAATATAAAAAAATTATTTATAAAAGAGCAAACTTTAAATTTCAAGCCCAAAACCATCCTATAAGTAGGAAAATAAATCTAATGGCTTTTTAGCTTTTCTAAAAAGTCTTACATATAATTAAGATGGAAAGCTATAGTAATTCAAATATAAACACATTTGAATTTGTATGGTCAGAAATATTCCTTCCATGATTAATATGGACAAAAAAATGCAACTGGACTTTTCCATTGCGAACAAATGAACAAATCAATTCTTTCTTTTTCACACTCTCTGTCGTGAAAATTGCTGAAATTATTTAATTAACAACTGGCTCATGTGGTAGTCTTTTTGACCTCCAAGATGTATATGTGCATGTTAGCATAAGCTTTTTATTTATTTATTTATTTATTTTCATTTACAAAGGAAAGCATATGGTAGCAGAAATTAATTAATTTCCAGCCAGATACACACGAGATACATGTTATATTCTTCTATTACATTCCACGAAAGCCAACAGTTTTTTTTTATCAAATATGAATCACGACTTCTAATGTACGTTGTATTAATAATGCTAGAGTACTACTAAATAAGCCTTGGAACATGCTTTGACACATCCTATATATAGCTTTTTACCCATGTTTTTTTTTCTTAATTTTCTAATATTAAAGTGAATAAAATTTGTTATTAAATCCAAAAAGAAATATATTTATAATATTATATGAGATTGACTCACAATATTTAAATGAATCAAAAAATAATAATAAATGATGCTACCTACATTACCATAACAAATAAGATTATATTCATGTAATTTTTTATTTTTAATTTCTGAAATTAAATATGAATGTGTCACTAAATTTTTGAAAAATAAAAAAGAGTTAGATGGTGCATATAGATCCAAACTTAAGGTAGGTTTTGTGTATAATTGTCTTGTCATAAAAAAAAAAAAGAAAGAAAGGTGCTATGAGGTGACAAGGAATTGCTTAGAAGACCATGTTTTCCATTAATTTTTGATGTTCTACATTTCTAGCTAACTCAAAGATTAATGCATACTTGCCAAATTAAAGAAAAGAAGAAGGCATCAAAAGTGGATTCAAACTCGAATATGATGCCTCACGATTACTAATTTTGTATATATATTCTTGTAGCCCACCATTGAAGTTAGCTAGCTATTTGGGTCAGCTAATGTATAATTAGTATCCCTGTGGCTATATGTACAATTAATTTAGAAGCAATGGGTGTAAGGAGAGCTACTCTTGACAATGAAATGTGAACTCTTGCAATTTCCTTCTTTGACTGAAATATTCTTTAAAAAATTGGCTTTGGAGTTTCTATGCTAAGACAAAAATCTAGTGAAAACGCAACACAGATCTTCTTTTTTCTTTTCATATCTATTAAGAGTATTAATTAATCTTCCACATTTAAATTTAATTGATTTCCAATAGATATTAATGACAATAGATAAAACATGAAATATATATATGGTAGATCATAGCATCGAGATTTAATATAATTTTTGCTTTTGTTTTTGGTACTTAAAGAATTTTATTTTTTTTCAGTAACTATAAGTTTGTGAGGAATTAGACCTTTAACATCTTGCACTATAAATTCCAGCCATTGTGGTCTTTATATATATATGTCGTTTAGTGCACTAGAAATTAAACATAACAAGAGTATGAACATATTTTTTTCGCTGAACTTAATTAGAAAATTATATAAAATTTTTTTATTAATAATGTCATTTCCTAAAGAATAGTACTATTGTCAAAGTCGTAGCAATGTAAATAGCTAGCTAACCATTATGGTTTTCAAAGAATTTGGCAATTGAGTGAAAAATGCAATATTTGTTTGGCAATTACGTGATGCTTTGGGCAAATATCTAGTCTGTTCTTTTCCTATTATTTATAGATTGTTAGGTAATTTGACACTGACTTAAGATATAGTTTATTGTTTTCTTTATGAGAAAAATAATTAGCAGACTATACAAAACTTGATGTTTCCCACTTATAAACATAAATACACACACACACACAATTATATAGCAAACGTTTCATGATGTGATGACCATAAAATTAATAATTTTGGTCAATGTGTTTTGTTATTAAATTATTGTAAACAGAATTTTTTTGGTAACATTGAAAAACAGAATTTTAAATAAAACATTAAGTTCTTTATTGAAAGGGCAATGGTCAGATTGCTTAGATATGATATACATATAAAATGCTAATTAACACATGCACACCTTGGCTTCATGCATGCTATAATAAACAAATGTTACCTTAATTCCATGATCAACACAAAACATTAGCTCATCATCTTGACTTTTTATGGACCATGAAATTACTTGACACGAATTAATTTAATAACAGCAATTGAAATCACAAATTAATCCATTAGCCACAGTGACGAAACAGGAATTTTTAAAAATAAACATATATATGCATGTGAAAATTATGCTTTATGCTTGCTTGAAGCCTAAGGAACCATGCATGTAATTTAAGAAATTTATATATAATTAACCGATATTTATATACAAATTCTACAAAATTTATAATTGAAGGGTGGATTAGGCCTTTACCGGTGATGCCATTTTCTGTTAGTCAAGAACTTGCTTATCATGACTTGAGGGTTGGGACCAAGAAGGAACAAACCCTATTCTTGTCACTATATACGTCGACAATGGATTCTAGCCTTTTATTTATTTTTTTTGTCTTAGAAGAAAAAATTTTCCAGTCAAAATAATACATTGCAAAGGCACTTGTTGAAGATTATATTCTTGGGACTTTTTATATGAACTTTTGGCATTTTTTTATGTTGTTCAGCTCAAGGACTAAGCAAATATTCAACTGTCCCACCAGAAGAAGCAGTCAAAATTTTCTGCATTCTCCTTCTGTATAATTGAAGAGAGAGCATAAACCCTAAATCTAAAGTTCATTCAACACTAATTCCAAGCTGACCTTTAATAATATAATAAATACTTCATATTTTCTATAAAAAAATTATAATGTTTTTAGCTAAGTTTTATCTTTATTTCAGAATGATCTTTTTATATCTAAACTTTTGCCGTGTTTCCGCGATAAATATTACCTTGAAATTAATTAAAAAAAACTATCATGAACTATGTTTCATTGAGAAGATTTTGGATCAAAATTTACTGAGATGATTTTATATCCAATGAATAAATAAGAGAGATAATTAAGAACTTTCATGTTAATAAACAAAAAATATATTAAGAAAATCCCCTAAAGGATCTTTCATCTCGTCAATACAAATATTTAAAAGGAAAAAAAAAAAAAAAACATCCAATGGGATTGCATTTGTAGTACAAGCACATGCAATCCTCCTCCTTAATAATGCATGCTAGGTTTTTAAAAACCACTGCCGGTTGACCTCATCTTCTTGGGTTCTAAAAACATATTAATTTTCATCGAGTATAGCATCCCAATAGCAAATCACTTCTAATCGAGCTATAAAAGAACCAAAAGATGTCCCTCTTCTGACTAGAATCTGAAGTGGGTACTAAAGATCAAGAAGAGAAATATATTATAAAACCTAGACATCAGCTAAAAAGCGATCAGCATATAATATGAGTGATATATGTACAGTAGGAAAAAAAGAGAGGCTTTTCATGGCTCTTGTTTAAAGAACACAGAAGGAACTATATCTTGCAAAAGTCCATAATCAGTAACCTGATGATTATACTGATGAAGATGCTGGTTACTAATGCTTTGTTGATAAATAGAGCTTGCACCAACTTGGTTGCTTAAATGAGGCATTGGACCAAAAAAATCCTGTGGAAAGGTAGGCCTAGTTGCCATTGGGTTAGCTGGTGAAAGCATAGAATGTGAGAACATAGCAGCTGCATTTCCTCTAAGAGTTGCAGGGATTGGATGGTTATGTTGCCCTTCATATGTTGTAATCACAATTGATGGATCTTGATATGATCTCTCCACTCTTTTCTTGACAGTGCATTTCTGAGTTGTGCACCTATAATAGCTCCTGCAATGGCGATTCAAATATGTTCATGATCAGTAATTATAAGAAAAGAACAAGAAAAAAAACCTTAAGTTTAAGATTAAACTAACTTAAATGTTTGTTTCTGTTGACTTTTGGCAATCGAAGATATTTGCTAAAACTACAGTCAATGGAAGGAAGGTATTTATTAATTGTTTGCAATAAATCAAGTCCTTAGAAGAGAGTTCACATTTTGCTTCACTAGTATGTGCTTTAGGTTCAAGAAAAGAAATGAGAAAAGGGTTTTTATTTCATACCTTGGATAAGGACTATTCTTGACAGCTTTCTGTCCATATTTTCTCCACCTATAACCATCTTCCAGATGATCAACCTCACTCTTTGTCATGAAGGCAAATCTTGGCTCTTTTTGCCTTTTCTCTGCTTTCTTCTTTGTCTTTCCTCTGTAATTAATCATCATATATATATATATCATAGATATATAAAAGTTGCACCCATAATCTTCAAGAATTGCCAAAAGGAAACTAATAATTAAACCATTTGATTAATTTATATCCAAAATATATCAAACTTACTCTTTCTTGGAGCATTCTCCTCCATCTTCAGACCCTTTTGTTTGGTTACTTTCTTTCTTGATTGTGATCTTACCTGAATCTTCTTCAGCTTCACTTGAAGAGAAAGAAACTGAAGAATTTGGGGTTACCGGATTTTCAGTGCTTCCACCTGCACCACTAACTAAATCTCCAATCTCCACAGGCTTGTTTTGACTCCCTTCTATGGATGAAAATACTTCAGAGGAAGCAGGTGACATGCCAAAAGCTTTTGAAAGAGAATTATAGTCCATGGATCCATGGAGACACTCAGTAAAGCTCATGTAAGAGGAAGGATCAAACCCTTGTGTAATAGACCCATAAGTCGATGAACCAAGAATGGATTGATGATCATCTTCATGGAAATTAGAAGCATGGTAGTAAAGGTCTCTGCTGTGATCATTAGACATATGGAACGAGAATTAGGACAAGTAACAAAGAAGAAGGTTAAAAGAGAAGAGGAGAAGTTGGGTTTGAGGTCTTAGTTTTTTGTTAGACTTTTTAGTTCATCTGTCTCTATATATATATATGTGATATCAGTAACTTGGTATAAGTTTTTTACACACATACATATACATATACATATACATAAAATATATTTAAAGGAAAAGGGTTAAAGAGAGAAAGAGTGTTTTTGGATTAGAGTATGTATATAGCTAAGCTAATGCCACTTTATAAAGAAGTTTGACAAACCAACTTCCAATTAGAAGAGCAAAAAGTGCCTTCTCATGTGGAAACATCTTCCTCTTCCTTTTCCTTATACCTTACCGCCCTCTATCTAATCAATTGTGACTGTTTCTAGTCTCCATTGGCCTCTTCTTTACCTCTTCTATGTTGTACTATTAAAAAAAATTGTACTATTTCTCATTTCCTTATGGGACCCCTCTTTATATAATGAGTTGTGCTAATACCCAAAAAGAGTTATTTATGTACATGACTTGAATTCAAAATCTTATTTAAAAAAATTTAAATTTTTATTATTTGTATAAAAAATTATTAATACAAAAAATATTTTAATAAATACAAATACGGATATTCTCAACATTATCTACATAGCAATGGTTGAATGTTTGTTTTTATTGTGTTATAAAATACATAAATTCATTTAGCAAATATAAAAATTATTGATTCGCCATAAATTACAAAAACTAAAAAAAAATTATTCTAAACTAAAATATTAAAAAAAAACTTGTGCAATTTGAATACTGGGTTTATCAAATTGAAAAAAATACATAAGAAAAAAATAGAGCTCCAAATAATCAAAATTAAAATAATTCATTATCAACCTAAGGGGAGCATTCATTCTTGAAGAATAAAATGACCTCACTCATATTTTTCTTTCTCAAAAATTACATCTACCATACATACCAATTCTGACAATATGTCATCAAGAAGACCATATAAAAATAATAATTAAAGAAGTTAGAAATTAAAAAGGAAGGAAAAAAAAAAAACTTGAGAGCGTGAAAATAACGCGCAAAAAGGGAGAGTGAAGAGGAGGGCAGGGGATAAGTCAGCGAAGACCAGGGTAACCGGTAATAGTCAGTCACGGTCCCTCTCTATCTTTTAGAAGAGAGAGAGAGTTTCAGGTCAAAGATTCAAACTTTAATAATAAAGGAGGGGTATGGGAATATCAGGCTTACACGTGTCTTTTATTGGCACCGGCTTTTGACCGTAGCCGACATGTGACTATGGCACGTGGGAGACGAGCTGCCGTTTTCTTTTGCTGATCAATTTCCCACGTCACCCTCTTATTATTTTGTTTCTCCATTTCTAATTCATTCTTTTTTTTTTTGCTTTCAAAAAAAAAAAAAATCACAATTACATCCTAATTTGATTACTCTTATTGCCAAGCTAATTAGTAATTAGTACCTCCCCAATAAGAGTTACATGATTCTACACTTATTTAAAATTAGTTAATCAAATCTAATTTAAACCCATTTAGCATATAATTTTTATTATTCGTATTCATTTCAAATTCGAGTAGCAATAATTATATATTTTATGAATACGTTTGAATTTTTATTTATAATTTAAATTAAAAATTATTTTAATACTAAATGAAATATTACTCTAAAAATATTTTTTAAAAAAAAATAAAAAAAAATTATAATTTACAAATAATGACAAATAAATAATTTATAAATAATAAAAATAATATTTTTAATTAGACGAATAACGATAGTGGTATTTATTCATACTCATCTATATAAGCAAACTCAAATAACGAGTGCTCAAAAGTTGAATTCAAATTCTACCCAAATTCAATATGGTATTAATTTAAATTTTGAACATGTTCAAATTTTTTATTAGAGTTCAAACAGGTAGCTAGGATACTTCTAAAAATAGGATCCACTACCATTTTTAATGCTAATCCACTTTCTTATAGTTTTATATTTCGACACTTTTTTATTTTGAGGATATTTTATAATTTTGTATGTATTATAATCTTGTTTATTGATATATAAAAATGAATTAAATTTAAATTTTAGATTTTATTATTTATTCATCAATATCGGTAAATTTTAATAATCAACATGGATTTTTTTTTTTGAAAAATGAAATAATATATTATATAAAATATAAAATGGATAAAAAGATATTGTAATTTTTGGATATTAATTATGGCTAAAATTCAAAAAATAATCATCTTAATTTATTCGTGTTATGTTTCCATGTAAATAGAGTGTAAACGAACCGAGTCGAGCCAAACTTTGGCTAGTTCAGATTTGGTTCGTTTATAATTAAGTCACTGTGTCACTTAATATTCATGAACAGTTCACAAGTTTCAAAGAGTCTAAAGAAATTTTTAAAAATACAAACTATAAATTAAAATTATACATAAAAAATTTAAAATAAATTATTTACTAAATAAATTATAATATATTTAATGAAAATTATGATTTTATTTTAATAATATATTTTTAATATTTTTTACGATAAAATTTATATATTATATAAAAAATCAAATTATTAATACATTAAAATTACGAGAAACCCACGAGCTTTTATTTGAGTTTGTTTATGATCTTTCACAAGCTGAGTTTTGAATTGTTTGACCTCAACTCGTTTATTAAATAAATTTTAATATACAAAATTAAATAAATTTTTATCAAATCGAGCTCCGAATATCTTGTAAGCAGTTTGGCTCATTTACCGCCGCGGGGATACTTGGTAGTATAAAGAAACATATTACGTTGCTATTCTTTTCAATTAAATCAATTAATGTGGCATATTATATATCTTTTGTTTGTGTTTTTTATGGTTGGAAATTGATTCAATTTTAGGTGATGGTCATAATTATAGTAGCCTACTGAAGCCGACTACATCGTACGTGGCTTTGTACCATAGATGATAGTAGTTTCATTGCCGCCTCAAGTTTACATTTCCAAGTCATTTTCACTTAATTTGGCCATCTATCAAATTGCTACCCACTACAATATTTTTGCGTTGCTTAATTCAATTTTTCTTTCATTCACTCGCTAATACACGCGAAGCTCTTTCATCTTTAAATATCGATTGTAATCTATTAGCTAAGATTTAAATTTAAGACATCATATACATAATAATAGTTAAAATAAAGACTTTAACATTTATATATAGCCTATACAAATAATTAAAATTGAAAAAAATCTATAATTACCGGTGGTACGATTAAATGAGTTAAATTCTTTTAAATAAAATTTCAAACTAAAATTTTATATATAAAGAAATATATGCTGGAATTACGAGTTTTATCTATTTTGAACTCAAAAATAGTCAAAATTTATATAATTACAAAATATTAAATAAAAAAAATGGACGAAAATCTCATTAAAAAAAGTTTTTTTTTTTTTTTGGAGGAACATCAAAAAAGTGTTTTCAAAATGGCAGAAGTAGGAAAATACAAGAGAACACTTTTGTAATTAAAAAGCCAAACACAAATTATTTAGTTTCTTCCAATTTAGAGTCATATAAGAAACAATATAAGAGAGTTCCAAAAGAAAAACTACTCATCCTTTTGCGTGAACAAAAGAACTTCCGGCTCCTTTTGAATTATGAACAAAACATATACTAACCTAAATACTAATTATATTCAACAAGGAAATTAAAAAATATCAATAGAAATCATTTCATATGACGAAAAATGTTCTTAAAAAATTCTTTTAAATATATATGTGTGTGTGTGTGAAAAAGGGTATTTAATTGTTGAAACATATGATCTTGTGCGCTACAAAAGAAATGGTGTGATGTAATCATAAAAATAAAAAAATAAAAAAAAGGGGGAAATTAGTTGCTTAATTTTCTCTAAAGTTTCTACAAGCCTAGATAGCTATGTACCTTGCCGTGATTTGTGGCTAACTATGAGCTATTAACATGGATTTTTAACATGCTAATAGCTAGCCCACAAACAGAGACTCTCACAGAACTTAACTAGCTAGTAGCTAGCCAGTAGAAAACATACCTTTGTTCTAATAGGTTACTTGTTTTGCTTAATGGTCCAATTAAATTGAATAACAATGTTTTATTACTATTATTATTATTATTATTAAAAAAATTTTGAGTTTTGACCTTTTTTTTTATTATTTTTTTAATTTTTGCCTATGTGAGTGTTGTTTATGGGCATAGTATAGGTGCATTTTATCTGCCTCCTTGTGTGACATCTACCTACCTTAACATGTTAGTTGTTCAGTGGCAAATTAAACAGCCTTCCTTTTCTTCTTCTTTATTTACTTTTTAAAGAACACTGTTACTTTTCACATGAAATGGAGTATTAAAAAAACTCATTATGGAGAATAAGATTTTGCATTTTGTGTGAAAAGATCGCCACCGAATTTCTGGTTTTCAATTTCATATCAGATGTTACGTACTATGCATGAAGCATGGTCACTTCACTTGCAATGGAAGTGGAATCATTTCCAGTTTCTATTCTTAATTTATCGCTTTCAACATAAATCTTAGGGGAAATGAAATATTCCCATCAATTCTATTGACATGAATCCTTCTAATTATTGCATAAGCTTGATAAAATCAAGACGTGCTACAAACGCCAAAATAAACATTATTTCTTTATTAAAGCAAGCTAGCTATATATACATATAAGATGCTTTTACTTCTTTTTGTGTGTGTCCTTTGTTAGGCTCAATAGATTTAATTTGCTTACATAAAGGGTTGCCCTTTCTCCTTCAATTAAGAGACTTTTTTTAAAAAAAAAAAAAAAAAAGAAATTCTAATTATTATAATATCTTATGAGAATATGGAGAATACACATATGCAAATTTCTTTATAATAGTTTATAACACCAAAGTATATGCATTTCCAATAATAATTACACAGATTTGTTCAAAATTATTTAAGGTTCTGATGCAGCATGATTTTTTTTTTCACTTACTTTTTTAGTTCTTATATGATAATAAAGCTAATATATATACAAATGCATTGTACATTTGTATTAGAAAAATTGTTTAAAAATGATGCACAAAGAAAGTAACTTATACGTCATGTGTATATCATTTATTCAAATATATTTTAGTGTAATTAATTAAAATATTTGATTAGGAGTTCTTCCAGTAGCTATAAGAATAATATTTTATTTTGATGGGATAATTTGAAAAAGTAAAATAACCATTATATTTGAATTGTGAAAGGGTATTTATAATAATCTTTGAGAGATAATGATAAAAACTAAAGTATATGGTTGGTTATTTAGATGGGTAGTTGCTTAAGATAGACGACTTTTATAGTAGTTATTGGAATTAATTAAGAACATGAATAGAAATTAAGAAAAGAGTGTGAGATTGTTGACTTTTATTGGTTGTGTCCATTATACGTGACATGAAATTTAGTCTTTTGTATTATTGTTATTGCTTGTCCCTATCATTATAGAAGAGGGGCAGGTTCTTTGTTAGGTGAGTACAATTGAAAGGAAAAAAAAAAAAAGAAAGAAAGAAAGAATCTTTTGGATGTAGACTCCATTGTAGGTCACTTGAAAACCCTAATTTAATTTAAGGTAGAATGAAGCATCTATTTTCTTTTCCTTTTTTTTTTTTTATTTTATTTTATTAATCAATCAATAAGTACATACTATTGATTTTAAATTTATATTTTATATACACAAAAAACTTTGTCAATAATACTAAGATATCGCTGAAATGAAATAAAAAGATGGGTATTATTATATTTAAATAGTTATAGTTAGATCGCTATAAACATTTTGGGGCTCAAATTTCAAGATACTTAAATATGTAGATCTACTATCTCTATCAAAATTTATTAGGCCAAAATATAAAGATGTAATATCTAATATCTTATAATTTCTTAAGGATTTGATAAGAATATGATTATTAATAGTATAGTACTGATTAGTGACCCAATGATGATAGTGTTTACTTATTGATTCTGGTAGATTATGAAGAAATAAAAAGTTGATGTTATTAGTCAAGTGGGGTCTCAAATTTGTAAGTTATTTCATAACCCTATAGTCATTTTCATAATATATAATAATGCCATCACATGGTAATGTTTGTTGGATTCCCTTCCACAATACTTAATTAATTAATTAAGACCCTCAAATATCATTTCAAAATAGAAAAAATAATAAAATCAGTTAAGAGTGAAATGACATTGCAACAATATAGTAAACATCAAACCCATGTAAATAAGCTAAGGCATGTGTTATCATATGTAAAAGAAACTTCAAATTGTATATTATGACATTTCTCTCATTCATTATAGTTGTTGAAAAATGAAAGGTATTGTTAACTTTCCATCAAGGTCCAATGTCAATTACAGATTGAGGTCTATGTATAAATGAGAAAATGAAAAGGAGAAAGCCATAAGAGCTACCAAATCATTAGTCTTGCTTGGAAACTGAGAAAATAATTAAACAGTCTTAAGTTAAACCAAAGTGACCTTCATCACTCATGATACATGAACTCATTAAAATAAAAATAAAAAACCAATTATTCATATACATATTCTGAACTTGAATATGTTTTTATCTTCTGGAATGGAGCCAAAATATATATATTAGTACCATAATTATTGTTTTTTCACTTCATGATGATAAGAACTTGTTCAACTAATAGACTTGAAAGTTAAAAGTCAACATGATGATTCACTATATCCACTGCTCCACTTGGAATTAATATAATTCCAAATGGGTCAACAATTTTAAGTTTTATAATATGATTTATTAGATCCAATAATTGTAGCTAGCAAAATTTAATTAATAAGTAACAAGAAGTGCAACAACTTGCATGGGCATATGTCTCAATATCCCTTCAATTGTTTTTTTCTAAGGATCAAATGTGAATGGTTTTCAAATGTTTAGATTCTTTCTTATGACAAAAATTCTTTTGACTCATTCTAACTCCTTGAGCATCAATAATCAATATAATAAAAATTAATTTAAGTTTCCTAATATAATGTGTCCCACCATTTTGTTAACTAGTTACTAAAGTATAGGATAATAAAAGAAAAACAAACCTTCCCTTCTCTTCTCTTCTCTTACCATTTTTCTTTTGATTGGAACCAAATTATTACTTAGTTGAATATTGGATATATTGAGTCACAAACTGCCACAAGTTGCAATAGGGAAGTTGACTTGGCCACACACACACAATTTTTTAAAAAAAAAATTGGCTTTTTTTTTTAATGAACTATATATTTTTAATGTATTTTAGAAATTTTTGCAGTCACTTTCTTCTTTTTGGTAAACGCCATATTCTCAAAATCATTCATTGTGTTAAGCTCCCATCTCACATTGTCAAATTTACTGATGAAGAAGTCACTTGAATTCAAAAAGGCTGTTTTCATCATTCTTCAAAAAAGTTGAATTTTTTCAGAGATTAAGAAGTGTGACAAGGTAAGCACTAGCTAATTAATGTTGTCCCTTCCCTTTAATTTGGGGTTCATGTAAAATTATTTTCACCCCAATGTAAGGAGCTTTTATTTTCTTGGGTTGAAAGTAGGGGTGGTGTTGACAATTTCAAGTGAACTGGACTTAAGAATAGTGCAAAAAGTGGGAGAACTGGACTTACTAGAATAGTGCAAAAAGTGGGAGTAGAAAAGGGTCTATTATTGTAGATTGAAAAGTGATTTTATTATACATCTTTTTATATTTATCAAATGCTAACTTTTGAATGTACACTTTCATAGAAGTTATGAGCAATAAACTTTGTCTAAGGCTACTTTCCTTCAAAAAAGCTAAAGTTAGCTCTCATGAATCACTAAAAAGAGTCTTATTATTAGTGAGTGCATGTATATGTCTTAAAGCTAATTAAAGAGGGGTTGTAGATTTGACTTGGAACATTGAATTTGACTAATTCTGTATTCACGATATGTATTTATCAAGTTAAATGAGATAATTATCAGTACCTTTGAAAAAAAATGTTAAATTAGATAACAACATTTAATCTCATATGACTAGGTCTTAGTTGTATATGTCAGCGAGGTAGTGATTTAGTGGTCAATTCCCTTTAAAGGTATTATAAGTTATAGGATTTAAATCTTATTGTTGATTTATAAGATTAATTTCCATTAAATTTTAAAGGGAAGAACTGTCTCTTATTGTGAAATCTATCAATATTTAGATTATATAACCTAGATAAATTTCATTGCATATCGGATAAATAAAAAAAAATGCAATGAAACTACACAAAACCAAGTAGGTCCTATCCATAATTAAAACTATGATTTGTTTTATCAAATTGACTAATTATTTTTTGTAATTATGCACTAACAAATTTTATGAATATATGTGGTAACTTATTATTTTTGGCGATAATTTTATGCAATTAATTTGGATTATTATAAAAAAAATGCAGGCTTGAATTTGTGAAAGAAAATGTAAGCCCCAAGCAGCCTTTCAGGAATTAGCAGCACACTTGTTTCCATTTATCATGAAAATGAACCCTGTCAACCCGGCTGTACGGACAGATCTGCCCAGCTTAAAGGTCAGCTCCTTCAATGGTTCAACAACTGGTCACATGCATACTTCATTTAGCAAAAAGGTATTAATTTTGCCATTATAACCTTATTCAACTTATTAAGTTAATACTTAATAGTATCTTTTTTTAGTAAAATTAGTTTTATACAACTCGAGAATTATCTCAACTCATTTACATTAGCATTTTTGTTAAGTCAATAAATTCAATTAGTTAGCCAATCGTGCTTAGATGGTAAAGAAGAAATGAACAAAAAGAAAAAATCAAAAGTGATAATTTTCCACCAACCACTTAATTGACTTTGCAGTTTTAGATTGAGAAATTTATATAAATATTTTTTCCAAAATGCGTAATGAATTGAATTAGAGGCTCCAATGGGCAACGTGGTACAAAATCTCCTCCACACGAGCTTGACTGCAGGTGCAGGAACATCATATAGGGTCCACGTTTACATAGTCAGCCGACTGCTCCATTTGCTGATATACCCTTTTAAGCATATAGGAACATCATAATGCAATACCCATCTTACTGGCTTACACAACTCAACAGGCAGCAGAAACATGAAGCATTCAGTCTTCCATCCGAGAGATGGCTTGCTGATTTGATAGTCCAATCGATGGATATGATGAGGACCAGCAGTTCAGGCCTGAAGTTCATATATGAGTTTATATTCTAGGCAACTGGAACCGAAACCAGCCTTTTAGTCATCATCCTGTTAACACTTTCTTGTGTGTAGTGCTACTGTTGAAGACTGTCTCAAGGATATGCATGTATCAATGGTGGGCCTCCATCAGATCAGCAAGAGTTATCTTCCCACAGTTGCCACTGTCTATCTTATCGAACGTCTCACATATCTGCAGAATATCTTTCTCCGATACCTTTCCCATCTCCTTCAGCTTGTATATCACATATTCTGATTTACTGGACAAATCCAGATGACAAAAAATGAGGATGATATAATAACACAATGAAGCAAGAATAGGGGAAAAGGTTCAGAAAACATTCTAAACACCAGAATACTGATAAGTAGCCCTATATGTCAAAACAAATATTTGCGAGTCACTGAAGAAAGGTCAGTCAGACTGTTAACATCAACCAGCAAACATTATTAGCAGAGGATCATATTTCCTATTTCCTGCAAGAAGCAGAATTATGGTCCATCTCCCCCTGGTTATTAAACAGAAAATCAGCTATAACGGCTGATAAGCAGCAATTCACTCTGCCTTATGCCAAATCACCTACATGTAATCACAATCCATTTACTATGGTCTACTAATACCATGAACTAGGCAGAAAATCATCCCATCATATGGCCAAAGCTCCCCTAGAGCTTAAGATCTCTACAAGTTCTGTTCTGAAATTTATCGCAGCAGGAAATCTGAACCAATCAAATACAACTGATATGCCCATAGTTACTATGCTAACAATTTTCAGGGCACCCACTTTACCTACAGGCGTCACTATTGTTAGCTTTTTATACCAAGAGACTCCTTGAATTAACATATCTTAGTGATCCCTTATCATCTACATTTAGCGGCCCAATAACTAAAAAACCTGAAGCCTAACAAATCCAACTATAGTTGGCCAAGTTCACATTCACTGTCATAAAAAATAAAGTAATAGTTAGTTGACATAAAACATGAAAGCCAGGAAGGATCATTTAAGCAGTTAATTTTTTTTTCTTCTGACATATTAGAAGATCACTTTTAATCATGTCATGGATTTCTTTAAGTTTGAAGCCATAACTTCAATAAAACTCGCAAGAAAGATGAGCCTTATTTTGTGACAACTCCAAGTCTGAAAGAAGTATAAAGCAAAAATTCATGCTAAAGAATCCAATCCCATATCTAAATTTTCTGGGACAATTTCAGTCCTGAAAGCATGGGGTGAAGCATCACTGTGGTCCGCTGGAATAGATTACCCCATAGCAGCCATAGTCCTGCAGACCTGCACCTTTATAATGTGCCACTGAAGATTTCATATTAATAAGCATTAATATACAGCATGAATTAACAGAAATACTTATAACTACCGACTAGCTCTATCCAGTACTGCATGCAGGGGTAGTTCTGCAACTGCAACTGCATCATCATCGTGTCATATGTCAAATAATGAGAAAATTTTCTAAATTAAATGTAGTATGTTATAGTGTAATAATCCTGAAACCACATCTTATGCTTTCCAATCCTTATATAACCAAATAACTGAAATTATAACTTTTCATATAAAATCAAAAGTAGCTTCTTTTTTTTTCACTTATATGATATATCAAATGAAGCCTGCATGTGCCATAATCGATTTTTGGCAATACAGGGTTAAAAATATACACAACACAAATAACAGTTCCACCCTCCAAAGAATTACAGGGTAAAAGAAAATTGGTGTCGCCTAAAGGGTTACATGCCGCTGTATGAATTACTTTTATAAGTTAATGAACAGCAAGTCAACAATATGAAACATATTTTCAGGAGGAAAATGTGTTTATGAACAAAACATACCTTATGAAGCCATTTTGATCAATATCTGCAGCAAGAAACTCAGATACAGTCATGTTTTGACCAAGCACCCACTTGGCCATCCTCCTATGCCGCTTATCCACTCTTGCTTCAGCTAAATATAAAAAAGCTCGAGCCACTGCCAGTGTTGACACAAGCAACCAAATTGAGGCAAAAATACGGCCTGGCAATGACGTGAATGCTCTATCTCCATAACCAACAGTTGTAACCGACATAACAGATAGATAAAAAGCATCCAACCATCCAAGACTCTCCACAAAATGCATGACACCAACACCAATCCCAATACACATAACAACTACACCTAATGCCAAGGCCACCTTCATCCTTATTCTCATTCTCCCTTTCTTCACATCAAATATAACAGAACCAGCAGCTTCCTTATCAACTCCTCTCCTAGCATTCCTCAACAAATAATTCTCTTGCAAATCAAGCACATAACTAACCATCCCAGAAAGCAAAATATCTATGAATCCAAATCCAACCAAGACAAACAAAATAGAGAACAGTTTTGTGGAAGTGCTATTTGGGGTTATATCCCCATAACCAATAGTGCACATTGTTACAATACAAAAATACAATGCATCAACAACAGGATGTGTTTCATTTGCAATGAAGTTGCCACGATTAAACCAATAAATTACCACACCAAAAGACAAGTACAACAACAATAGAACAAACGCTTGACGAACTATTGATTGAGTACCAAACTGAGGCTTGGGTATAGGAGAATTATTACTATCATTAATCACAGCCATAGCTGGTGCTGTTTTGCACCTATGCAAATTGGTCTTGGTCCATGAATAACTGGGGTCAATTAACCAAGACTGCTGCTGCTGATGTGGAGAGCCATGAATACTAAATTCTTCATCAGAAGATGAAGGTTTTGGTGAATGAAGAGAGAGTGTTAAAGCTTCAGCAATAGGAGAAGGGTCATTAGGAGATTGAGAAGGGCCAAAAATGAGACGCTCTTTAAGCTCAGAAGGAGTAAGAGACAGAGGCAGAGAGATTTCAATATCTTCTGGTAAAGGGCAGAGCAGAGGCGGCAATTGTGGTGGTGTTTTCTTTCTTGGACTGTGATATGGAAGTAATGGCTCTTTCTCCATCTGGGTACTTTTCTTTTACAAAATCAAACTCAAAAGGAACGATCTTTACCACTTTCAGGAGAAATTGGCTTTCTGGGCCGGTGAAAAAATGCAAACTTCAGCAGAATTTGAATCAGAAACTGAATAATTTCACAATTTTAAGAGAAGAGATCAGAGTTGAAGATCTTTTGAGATGAAGAGGGGGTGTGATTCGGTCTGTTCTGTCGAGAAGGCAATCAGGCAAAAATCAAGAAGCGAGAACAGAGGGATTTCGTTGGTTTGATTGGAACAGCGAATGCCGTGTCAGGCACTGGAAAAGACGGCGTTAAAATGGAAGTGTTTCTTCTTATCTTTTGTAATTGTACTAGGCTACCAGCACCAGACAATACACATTGCATGTGGGCGACCATTTTTAATGGCTGTTTGATCCTATCTAAATTGATTGAACCTGTCATGTCATCATTATTATTATTGTCGTTTACTATTATTGTTATTACTACTTTTAGCACTCGATGAAGTTTTTATTAAAAAATTCCACATAACTTCACGACTATTGATGAAGTTATAATTAAAAAATCCCACACAGCTCCACGATTATTGGAGACGTAATGCTGAAGAAACTTTTGTAAAAGATTGTCATCCATACTCAGCTTAAGATTATAACATAAACATATTATATCACTTTTAATTTAATTAATGCATTATTTATTGCTATTTATTTATTTTTAAGAAAAACTATATATTGTGTATGTAAAAATAATAAAAATGGAAACATGCCATTGCCAATAGTTCAAGTGAAATATTGTACAAACATTAAAATTTTAGATTTAATTCAATTCTATTCCAGTGAATTCGATTTCAATTTCACCATCCAAGTAAAATGTCATTCAATTTCGAAGATATGTTGTAGAGAGTATGCATGCATCTCCGGACGAGAAAACAGAAGCCACAAAAATTTGCTTACATAGGCTTTGCATCGAGTCAAGGCTAAGGAAAAGATATAAACAACCACATAAATGACAAACAGAGCTAGAATCCATAAATGAAACGGCATTAAGTAAATCCATTTATCCCATATCATAAAACTTGAGGTATGAGTATGAACAACAATGCATTTCCTACCGAATGAAAAATAATGCTGTAACAAACACACTCCATACACTACCACAAACCCCCTAGGGCTTTGAGAATCAAGACAGGAGGACTGTGCCATACTTCAATTTGGCCTCACAATAGCCCTAGTGGGTGGCTGCAATGATGGTAATCCTGATTTTAGCTCTCAAGAACAAAGCATATTACTACTTCCTAATCACAAGAATATTGCATAACAAAGTTTTTAAAACTACTTCATGATCAAATGCCAAGGTAAGTTGTTGTCAATGCCATCCATATTCAACACTCAAGCCAAAAAGTGTACTGGGTACAAATCGACATATAAATAGGAGATTAGAGACTATAAAGCCAGCTAGGAAAATACGCAAGTAAATCACAACCTCAAAAACATTTTTCCATGTATGTAGCATGCAATATACACACATCATATATATGAACTAATCATCATCCTCAAGAACACTCCGCCGCCTCTGGATCTGTGAAGTTAAACATAAATATGTAAGAGATCCAAACTATATGATTGCCATAAACATACCCACTAAATAAATTCATGACTTACAGTGACTTTTGTCTGTTTAGTTGCTTGGTTGTTAATCTGTTCCAGCAATGCAATGAGCTTCTCTTCAGAAACCTACAAAAAGTTTAAACCAGTCAGGTTTTGAGCACAAAATTTTTGAAGAAAGTCTAGTCAAGTTAACGACTGCCGGGCTCTACACAGACCATCTATATCATACATATATTAAGCATGAAACAAATCAAACCAAACTGCAAGAATATTTTGATCATACCTTTTCAACTATCTGACCCATTTGAGCAGCTCTTAGTATAACATCTTCAACACCCCTTGCCTTCTCTGGTTTAACTAATGCAATTCGGGCAACTGCAGAAATTGTGCCATAGAAGAGGAAACATAGTTGGTCCCAGTAGCGTACAAGAGAAATTAAAAGATTAAGATACTATAATTAGCACAAAACAGAACAATTGATCTTGCAAAGTTGTTGCATGGTTAGCTTAGTTATTCCTTGCCTTCAAATTCTTTTAGACCACACATTTGATTGATGTTGCTAAGCATTATTCTTTTACATTGACATGTCAAAAAAAGCTCAAACACGTCACATGGAGATAGTTATTGACCAAAAGTTAGTGTGTCATCTAAATGTAACATTACATCAACTTCTAAATCCTTCATCCAACGTTCACATATATCTAACAGGCATATCAATACTTCCGATTTATGTTGTTAAAGTAAAATAAATGAGAAAAGTAAACAAAAGAAGCAAAAGCCCCTAATAAGTACGCAAGAGTAATCCAAATTTTAAAAAAATACAGATATATCCAATTCAATTTTAAATCTCAAGAGACCTAATCATCATGAAAGCAGTTTAAAACTTTTATGAATATGGAAATGTATCATTGATGCATAGACTTAGCAATACAATGGCACAAAGGGAGTTCTTCCCCCTCTAAAAGAAGAGGGGCTGTTACAAGGCACCTGTGAAGTAAATTGCATGTTACCTAGTACTTCAAAGAAAATTTGCATGCAAATCAGATTCCTTCTTAAATTAAAATACAATAGAGTTTCTAATAAAAGAAGATTATACTATCCAATTAGCTGAATGCATATATAGCCATAGAAATTCTTGTAAACAATTGATTGATAAGGATCACTATATAGTTGAGTTCAACAGAAAAAATGGCAGAATGGAGTAACTTTTTTTAAACCCCTTAATCCTTAAAAATTAAAAAGGTCAAAATTAGCAACCTTCTAATATTATTAATTTCAGAGATATGAAATGCTGCAGTATATTCCCAAGGCAAACTGGGAAAAGGATAAAAACAAAAAGTATCCTTATAGTTTTTTTCCATTGTTTATAATATTCCTAGTAACATTAATGAAGGCCATTTTGATTTTCACCACCAATTTACTTTCCAGGTCAACATTCTTAACCATATACATTTGAACAAGACAGATAATGTTCTTTGATATAATGCTACCCTAATGGTCCTTAAACAACAAGTGAGACATCAAATGACAATAAACCTAGATTTAACATGTAATTCAAGTAAGCATAACATGCATTTGGAGAATGCAATTATATTTATAACAAATGGATTTCAAGAATGCATGCTCTAACTAGTGGTAACTAACATGCATAAAATTTATAATCATAATTCCAGAAATGAACTGACGTCTTTCTCGTGCTTCAGCAGACAATATCTGACTTAGCATCATTTGCCTTTGCTCCTCAGCCTCCCTATATCAAATGTATTAATAGTTCAGGAAATAATGAATACAAAAGCACATACATATTATTTTCCAAAACTTCTGTTTACTTTTTTTTTTTTTTTTTTCCTCTCCAATCCATTAACTATATCTAGACCACAAAGCTGTTTGCATATCTGAAAATTCTAAAAACAGAAACTCAAAACTAACCCAGCCTTTGAAAAAATTGTTTTCTGAGTTTTCAAAAGCCGGTGAATGCTAGTTTAAGGGAAGAAAAAGTTAATAAAGCAACCAGTACGGCAACAAGAAAACGAATTGCAACAATTTATCATTTTCATTTTCAGAAATCAGGATACAAAAGGGAAATAGCAACCAAACAGGCCTCGTAACTGGTAAGGAAACAAGCAGAGCAACATGAAAAGGAAATTCAAAAACTAACCTCTTGGCCTCTTCCTGAACTTTCTGTTGTTCAGAGCCTTGCTGATTTCCCTGTTCATCCATAAATTCAAGACATTCCATCATCATAAAGAAAATAACAGCCAGCAGATGCCGCGTAATTCACAAACAGGCCCGCACACACACACACACACACAAAGAATGAAATGATGATTACCATGCCACGTTGAGCCATGAGCTCCTGCATTCTTCTCTGGCGAATTGCCTCCAACTCAGGATCAGCCTAATTATTCAGTAAAAGCAGAAACTTTTAAAAATCCCAAACTGCTTGTCGCAAGAGGACATAAAAAAGATCCCAAATGAAAATTATATAAAATTAAATTACAGATTCCAATTCCACCCAAAATCAATAATAAATTTCACTTCTTTTAAGTAAACAGCAAAAAATGACTAAATCTATCACAGACATAATAATGCAGAAAAAAAGTAATTAGATAAATTCACAACCTGAGATAAAAGAAGCTAAATAAAGCAATAGGCGGAACCCTAATTGAAAAAAATTTACCATTGATTCGAGTGAGAGAGAGAGCAGCAAATCACAAGAACGTAAATTTGTTCTGCGTTGGGGATTTCAGACTTTGAGAGAGAGAGAGTGGGTGTTTGGTTGTAGGACTTAGCGTTTACGGAACGCGATTTTGTCTAAATCTTTATAGTCTGAACATGGGATGGATGGTCATGGCATGGGTTGGGCCCCCAGATTCAAATTATTTTTTTTTGAGACCACAAAATTCTGTCATTTAAAAGTGCTGTGCTTTATTAATTCTTAAATTGTTATTATATTAGGTAAGGGCAGTGATATAACTTAAGGACATGAACAGTCCGTCGCTGCACATTTAAGGAATTGTGTTGTTTCAGTGAGTCAATAATGTTATGTTATAACCCCCACACTGCAATAGTGTTCCTCTCAATTTGACTGAATTTTGTCAACCTGATGTAAGAGATATGTTTACTCTCATAAAATTTTGCTCAGATGCAAAAGTTTTCTGCACCTTTCCATTGGAAGAGGAATCTCACCTCTCATTTTGTTGCAAGAAAGATGAAGGATTCCCCTATTTTTCCATGGCAAAAATGGAAGAAGGTCTGTCAGCAGTCAGCACCACCTTGATTGATGATCTGAAATACAATGATGAGAACAGAAATGCCAATGATGTTTCTAAATCTCCTGATACTCTAACATAGTATAGTACCATAGTTTGATTGTTGACAACAAGTTTACTCCACTTGAAGATTTTCATTTCTAAACAATTCAAGCATCAACTCTTTGGTGCAAGACAATGCGATCCATCTATAAATTTTAAAACATTGCAGCCTCATACTAACTATACAATTTATGCAGTAAGAACCCTAGAAATTATCAGTTTCGATCTCCTGAGTGTCCATACATCTACTTCCCACATCACATGCAACTGAACTCAGGAGAAAAACAGCAATATATGTAGATCTTCGAAATCAGAGACTAAACTGAGCAAACTTGGGTGTTCCAATGAGTACCATGACAGCATCAGAATATGATCAACTACATCAGACAACCAACATATTGAGCTCGCGGATATTTTCTCTGAAGTTGTGGCCATTGCACAAAAAACTGATCAGCTATGTGCAACTTATACAGAAGTAAACCACTTAAAGAGAGCCTTTGCACTCTTGCTATACTCTCAACATAAAATATAGTGGACCACCTAATACCTACCACCTGCAGGCAAAATTTACAGGGTAAGTTCATCTCGAAGACACAGAGTGCAAAGACTAAAGCCTGATAATGACATCTCACCTTG
>CATIWO010258869.1:0-64143 GCA_949673435.1 Macaranga tanarius | reverse complement strand
TGTACTAAATTTCCCCCAAATTTTTCGTGTTAGCATTAATTTCTCAAAATTTTCTAAATGTATTATATTTCAATATTAAATATATAATATCTAGTAGTCAATAATAATAATAATAATAATAATAATAATAATAATAATAATTATTATTATTATTATTATTATTATTATTATTATTATTATTTAATTACAAATTTTTAAATATATATCATTCATTAACATTAAAATACATTAATTTAATTTATAAATTATTTAAAAATAAAAAGTATTCATATAATTGATAATCAAAGAAAATTATTAAAATGAAATACATATCTATACATGTATTAATATTTATAGGAGGTTGAAAAGTGGTACGTGCATTAAAATTAAATTCATGTGGTCAATAATTGAATAAATATTGTAATACTAATAAAAATTTTTAACACACGTATCAATATATATTTACTTTTAATATATATATTTTTTGTTATTAATCATGCAAACATGTTTTATTTTAAAAATAGTTTATTAATTAGATTAATATGTTTTAATGTTATATGAATGGTGTATATGTAAATAATAAAAATTATGAATATTATAAGTAATTAACAAATATTACATATTTAATAGTAAAGTATAATATATTTTTGTCAAAACTAAAAATTTGGGATAAATTTTCTATAATTGCAAATATTCATTTTTTTTTATGCTAATAGACAATTGATATTTCAATAAAAGTTATACTAATAGTGTCACTTGAGATATCATATCAATACCTCTCATACTTAATTTTGACTAAAATAAATTACGGTTGACTATATTTGTCATACATTTACAAATTGAGATATTTATGATAGAATTAAAAGTATGGGATGAATTTATAATAAATTATAAAAATTTAATTTTTTTTTTTACATCAATAGACCATTAAAATAAAATTTCCACATAGCAAACTTAAAAAATTAAAAATTCAAATACCAATTATGCAAATTTTTTCAAAAATTCAAATACCATTAATTATGCAATTTTTTTCAATTTAATAATTCCACTTTTATAAAATCTGCCATATACCTTAAGCTAAATTTTAGAATTATAATCGATCAATTAAATTAAGATTAACTGCTATATATCCTAGAGTTTTAGGTTTATATATTACTGTAATCTCCCATTGTAATATTTTATTTAATGAATTATATGTTTTAACAATTTTAGCTATCCTTTTTAATAAAAATACTACTAGAAACTATTCTATTATTAATAGTAGTCATTAGAAAATATAAATTTTTTCGTAAGTTAATTATAATTTTAGATAATTGAGTGCAGTATATATTTGAAAATTACATTTTAAATTTTATATAAAGCATTTTGAAATGACATTTAAATTTTTAATTAGTTTTGAATCACCATGGAAGAAATAGATCTAAATTTGAAAATAATTCAAAAATTGAAAATAATTCTAAATTTCAATTAAAAGAAATACATGAACTTTATAAATATTCAAATAAGTAAAATTTTAAATTAAATATTACATATATTTCAAATGAGTTAAAATTAAATTATTTTTTGAAATAATTTTTTTATAAACTCTTTTATTTACAAATAAAAAATATATTATGATTTTTTAATATTATATTACTATAAAAATATATTAATTATAATTTAATAAATTTTTTGGTGTAGTGCTAAAATACGGCAATGTAATATTTAAGAAACAAATAAATTAGTGGAACAAGCATTAAAAACAAAAAAAAAGTGATCGGCTCATATTGAGGTGTATATTGTCATTAAAAGTTAAGCCATTAAATTAATGTACCTACCTAAGGATTTTTGTACCCTGAAGTGGGAAATGCTCTCCTTAACGCCTGCCATCCATAAAGTGAAGCCTATGGTGGCAGGTCCACTTTGCGCAGCCCAACAAACAATAATAGTGCCATCCACCACCACCAGAGGCTGAGCGACTTCTCAAATTTTCATTTTTTCTCCCTTGTATTTGTCTTCGCCATTTTATTCTAATCATGGAGAAAGTGTTCCAATAAGTCAATAACCATTAAACAACCCACATGCTGCTCCACCCACCACCATTTTAAATGGATTAGGAACTTTATGTTAATATAAACACATGACAGTCATTTTTTATAAGTTTATTAAATTTAAATTTAAATTAAAAGATTGATATTTAATTTAAGAATTATATTTTAAGTTTTATATAATAAATAAGGGGTAAATTTCTCCAATGGTTACTTAAGTTTACCATTTGTTTCAAATTGGTTTCTTAATTTTGATTTTTATCTTTTCAATTACGTAACTTTTATTTCTGTTTCAAAGTGGTACCATCACTTTATTTTAAGTCCTTCTATTTTAAACAAAAATTCTTTAATCCTCCAGACATTTAATTTTTTAATTTAATCCAAAATTCAAAGAATTTAGAAATTCATTTTCTCTTAGACTCTAATACCACTCATGTACTTCGTTAACTACAAACAATATAATTTTTTTCTTTTTAATTATGAAAATTTTTTATTTTTTTTGAAACAAAATATTTTTGATGATCTAATTTTTTTCTTTTGATAAAATTTAGAAATAATTTTTTTCTTTATTCTAAAATTAGATCGAAATCATATATATATATATATATATATATATATATATACATACATTATTTTATTAATAATAATTTTTGATAATTGTTTTTATTACTTATTGTTAATATTTTGGAATTCATTGTATGCAATATTTATATTTCAAACTCTACTTTCATTAAAAAAAAAAATTGCAATTATTTCTACTTTTTATTTCTTAAATATATTTTAGTATTTTTATAGATACATGTATAATTAGTTACAATTTATTCATTTTATATATTTATATTTAAAATAGGAAAGAAACTATTAATGGAAGTAAAAATATCAATTTATTAATAAGGTAATTTTTAATAGAAGTAACTATATATATATATATATATATATATATATATATATATATATATATTTCTAATTTCGATCTAATTTTAAGTTATAAAAATTTATGAAGAAAAAAAATTATTTCTAAATTTTATCAAAAGAAAAAACTTGGATCATAAAAAATATTTTGTTTCAAAAAAGAAAAAAGAAAAAATTTTCAAAATTAAAAATAAAAAAATTATATTATTTGTAGTTAATGAAGTATATGAGTAGTATTAGAGTCTAAGAGAAAGTGAATTTCTAAATTATTTGAATTTTGGATTAAATTGAAAAATTAAATGTCTTGGGATTAAAAAAATTTTGTGTAAAATTTAAAAGATTTAAAATATACTGAAAGTACCAATTTGAAACAGAAATAAAAGTTAAATAACTAAAAAAATTAAAATTAAAATTAAAGAACCAATTTGAAATGAAGGATTACTTAAGCAACTATTGAAGAAATTTACCCAATAAATAAGGATAATAGATTCCTAAAGTAAAACAATATGAGATTTATCGTGTATTCATATGATATTAAAAAGATAAATTAGGAAATTATAGTTTAGATAAAAATAAATTTACTAAAATGAAAAGATAATCTGTACAATTCCTATTAGGACAGAATTACCTGCCCCACAAGATGTAGATTTTTCCATTTTAGATGCATAAAGATTACCTACATTCAACTACTATATAACACCCTTAATCAAGGGCTTAATCTATACATTTCTCACTATTTTGGTTATTATTATTTTCCGCAATTCTTTCTTGTATGTTTACTTTAGTGCATTACTAACTTGATACGCAAGATCCATTTTTCTATCATAAGTACAATAATATGTTTTGATAATCATTTTTCATTAGTGTGGTGAGCCTGAAATAAAATTTTCTATTTAAAAGAATATGTTTATTATGTGGCCAAACCAAAAACTTGACAAATTGTGTAAAATTCTACCTCAACAAAGGACAAACATATTTGTACCTACAACACCTATAACTCCTAGAAAAATTTAACTTTATATAATCTCTCCGCAATCATTGTTAACTTAAAGTTCGTAGTTGATCTGACTTTAGGTTCAAGGACAAGGACCAACTTTGAGGTAGTGGTCAATATGAAAGACATAACCAATTAAAACCATCGTTCAAATATTCACCAGATTTATCAATGATAAAATTTGATTTGAGTAGTTACTAGCACAATCATCAATCCACCAATAGCCATATGTCACTGGTTCGTCGCATATAAAAAACGACAAGTCTTTAACTCTTTAACTATTTACCAATTACAAAGAAACAATTTTTTTTAAAAAATTATTTTAATCATATCATAGATTAAAATAATAAATCATATGCATCAATTAAATATGTTTGTTAGAGTTTGTAAGGTGAATTAAGTTGGGATTCAATAGACTTGTGGTTATAATAATCGAGTTTAAAGGGTATACGGCCATATCTCACATTACACAACCATGTAAGTGATTATGTTGAGTTGTGCATTTTTATTCTAAGAGGAATACGGCCTGAGATATACCCATATTTTAAACTTTGTTCAAAGCAGTTTCAGTGCTCGAGAAGAATATGGGTAGAAACACGACCGTATTCCGTATGAAATGTAGCACACATGCTGATATACGGTTATGTAATGTGCAGGATGGACATTTTGATTCTGAGCTATTTTTCTACTATTTTTTCTACTTGGGTTATATATATAATTGTATCAATTTTAGGTTTAGGTGCATGAGATTATTCTTCTTTGTTATAGCCGTACTAATACTTTTTTGTACTCTCACTATATGACTGAAGGTGTCTCCATTAAGGACCATTTAACTATTTTCAAGGAGATTATTTCTGACTTGGAGAGCATGAAGCTTAAGGTTGAGAATGAGGATTTAGATTTAATTTTTTTATGTTTGCTACATCCTTCTTATACAAATTTTTATCTTACCCTATTGTATAGTCATGAGAAAATCTCTCTTGAAGATGTGTATGATGCTTTGTTCTCTAAGGAGATAATTAAACAATTTTTGGTTAATCCTGAAAGTTAGGTATATAGTCTTATGGTTTGTGGAAAGACATATAAGAAAGATTTTGGTAATGATAAAAGCAGTAGGTTGAAGTTTGGGAACAAGACTGTGAAGTATTATTATTGCAAGAAGAAGGGTTATATTAAGGCTAAGTGATCTAAGTTGAAGAATAAGACTGGAAGAGTCAATCAAAAAGGTAAAAATTTTAAAAATTCAATGTTGAAGCTGTAGTTGATTTTTTTAATTAAGGAGATTTTCTCATTATCACTGATAGTAGGTTCAATTCGACACATAATTAGATTTTGGATACAATATGTACATTCCATATGGTCTGAAATCGGGAATGTTTTTCAATCGACGAATCGAGAGATATGGGTACTATATTGATTGGGAATAAAACTACTTATAAGACTATTGGAACTAGTTTGGTCAGAATTAAAATGCATGATGGGGTCATTAGAACACTTTTAGGTATTTGACATATTCCTAACTTGGGTTAAAATCTTATTTCAGTTTCTACTTTTGACATTGAAGGTTATAGTTTTTCTAGTGAAGGTGGAGCATTGAAGGTTGTTAAAAAGGCTCTCTTTTTGTCATAAAGAAGCATTTGAATAATGCAAAGTTGTACATATTGGAGGGTTCGACCACTATAGGTACTGCATCTGTCATTACCTCCTTGTTGGATGTTGAGAATTCGGATACTTTGGCATATATGCCTTGGTCACATAAATTGGAATGACTTGGCTGAGTTGAGCAAAAAAGGACTAATAGATGGTCAAATTAGTAATTTGGCCTTTTATGAGCACTATATTTGGGAAAACAAAAAAGATTTATTTTTAGTAAAAGTATTCACAATACTAAACCAACACTTGACCCATGGGGGCCATCCAAAGTTTTTACTAAGGGTGGTACAAGTTACATGCTAATGGTTATTGATGATTTCTTAAGGAAAATCTAGGTTCTCTTCTTGAACTACAAGAGTGAGGTGTTTGCTACTTTTAAACAGTGGAATACTATGATTGAGAAATAAATTTAGAAGCAGGTGAAGCATCTCGACATTTATAATAGGTTAGTGTTTTATTTGGATGAGTTTAACTCGTTATGTGAGGCTGAAGGGATTGTTAGACATTTGATAGTTCCCGGTAGTTATCAATAGAATGGTGTAGCTAAGCACATAAATAGGACACTTATGGAGAAAAGTCAATGATTACTTCAAATTCTAGGCTACTGAAGTTGTTTTGGGCTTAAGCTGCACTCATAACCCATTTTTTAGTTAATCGCTCTAATTGATAAGAAAAATCTATAAAAGTTATGGTCTGTTACTCCTGCTAATTATACCAATTTAAGAATATTTGGTTATTCTACCTATGCTCATGTTGATAATGATAAATTGAAACCTAGGTCTAAAAAGTATATCTTTCTTGGATATATGTCTAGTGTTAAAAATTATAAGTTTTGGTGTTTCGAGCTTAGTAATGTTATTATGAGTTGTAATATAATATTTAATAAAAATTTTATGCTATATAACCACTCTCCTAAAGACATTTGTGATAAGTCTTTGTTGCAACAATAGTTAAACATACAGGTAGAGTTTTAAATTGAGATAAAATCCATACTAAAGCCTACATTTGATGTGAGTTTTGAGGTGATTAATGTTGAAACTACCACACTTCAGTACTTTATTATGAGGGATAGACCTAGAAGAAACATTATAGCACCACAAAGACATGCTAAAATTGATATAGTGGCTTATGCTTTGAATATGGCTAAAGATATTAATGTTAGCAAGGAAACATCTACCTATATTGAGGTAGTTAGTTGTATGAATTCTAAAAATTGGGTGATTGCTATGCATAAGGAGATGGAGTCTCCACATAAGAATGGCGCATAAAATTTGGTAAAGTTACCTAAGGTAAGAAAATTATTTGATATAAGTGGGTGTTCAGATGAAAAAAAGGCACACTCATTATTGATGATGTAAGATAAGGCTATGCTTATTGCTAAAGGCTATAATAAGATTATGGGTGTTAACTTTACTAATGTGTTCTCTTTTATTATGAAGCATAGATCAATTCAAACTTTACTTGGTATTATTACTAGGCATAATCTTAAGCTTTAACAGTTGGATATGAAAATAATATTCTTACATGAAGAACTCGAGGAGGACATCTACATGTAGCAGTTAGAGGATTTTATAGTTTTAGAAAAGGAAGATCATGTATACTTGCTAAAGAAATCTTTGTATGGTTTGAAGCAGTCTTTAAGGTAGTGGTACAAGAGGTAAAATGCTTTTATGACTTCTTATGGATGCTTTCATGCTTTCACTACCTCCTTGTTGAATTTAAGATGAAGGATTTAGGTATCATAAAAAATATCTTTAGCATGGAGATTGTTAGATATAGGAAGACTAGCAAGTTATATCTTAATTCGAAGGGGTACATTGAGAAGGTGTTGCACAGGTTCAATATGCATAATTGTAGGCCTATGAGTACTCCATTTGCATCATAATTTAGATTAGCTTCGCTTTGTCCATAATCAGATGATGTGATAGAGTACATGTGTCAAGTTTCTTACTATATTGCATTTGGTTCCCTTATATATTATTGCTTTAATTTTCAATAAACTGGGTTTAATCAAGTGCAAGCATGCCAAAAGAATAGTTTTCTCAATAAAAGGTAACTTTTATCAGACATGTTATGAATTTCTAAATACTTTTACCATAATTTATTTGGATTTGAATGTGCAAATTTGTGAAATTGACAGTATAATATGAACAAAAAAATTTGTAATAAGTTGATAATATTGAAGAAAAGAAAATTTTTGTAACAGGAAAGTATTTTAAAGCTTAATTAAACAAAATATAAAAGCTGCAAACAAAAGGCTAATAAAATTGTCAATATTGAAATTGCTATGAATTGATGATTATTGTTAATTATCTGTTGATGATGATTGGCTGTGTTTTTTTTTGCTTTCTGCTTGCTTTTATAGACAAATTCTAGTAGTTTTCTTCAATTAATGTCATTAATTTTCAATATTAATTTTTACTTTCAGATCACTTTACTTGTAGATTAATTCTTCCTCAGCTCTATAATTCCTTAGCAAATTCCAAAACATTCACGTATATTCTTTTCTCAATAACTCCAAGACTTCTTTAATCTTCAGCACCTTAATTCTTTAGGGAATTCTAGAATTATAACATAATTCTTCCTCAACTTTTTCCAACAAGTTTTAGAAAATTCTCATATCCTCTTTCTTCAACCTCTTTCATAGGTTGGCCTTTAAAATTAATATGGGCTAGCTAAACTTTTTGGATTTGGGCATAAATAATACCTCCCACATACAATTAGTTTAGGCCAAGCTCATAACTAATTATATGGATATGTATCCATATACAAGAACACTTCTTCATTTTTATTCTTCTCCTCTTTTTCATTTTTTTTTTTAATTTTAAAACTCCCATTCAATGTTCTCTTTCAAATTAGATACAAAGGCAATTTTCAAATTTTAATTTATCAAGGGTTTCCTATTTTAATTTCTACCATCTCCTCCAAATATCAAGCATTTTCTCTTCCTAAAGCTTTTTTTTTTAAATCACCATCTCTTACTTCCTCTTTAAAATAGCTCATCAATTCTTCTTCCCAATCCTAGTTACTTTATGAATTTAATTACCCATCACTTAATTCCTTTAAAAATTATAAGACACATATCGATTTTTCTAATTTCTTTAAGATATTAACATACCCAAATAAGTAGAAATTTTAATTTTAATTACCAAAAAACAAAACCATCTTATTCTTCCCTTAACAATACCAGTCACCATCATTATCATCCTTCTCTTACTACCATTGATGCATCCATCGTTAGAGCATAACCAGTTGCCACTACCTCATGGAGAGCCAAAGTCATGGTTGTTGTTGCTGTTTTTCACTAAGCTAAAGACACTGCTCCTTGAATCTCTATTGTCTGCCTCATAACATCCTTTAGATGTGACTTTCCTTTGCCTAACATTGCTTAAACTGAGCCCAATTTAGGTACTTTTTCAGACATCATTACTGCCTAGTGTGAGGCTGAGCCTCTAGCCTACTCTAAAGATTGCATCATGTTACAAAGGTTCAACCTGAGCCTAATTTCTAAGCCTGATTTTGATGAGTAACAAAAATGATAAAAATGATATTGTTGTTGATATGGTTAAATTGAGATACATGACAGCAAGCAATTGGTGAGAAAATGGTAAATATGTGTGTGAATGTAAGCTTTCAAGTGTGAACGTAAATTAATAGTGAATTCAAGTTGTCACGTGCAAAAGCCTATGGAGCCCAAATGCAAGATGCTGAAGGTTATTTCAGTAATTGAAGAAATTAGATTTATATGTGAAAAGTACTTGAGAGCAAATCTGCACCGTTCATCTCATAAATCTAATGGTTTTCAAGCTCTGTACTTTATTTCCATTTTTGGCTAAAAAGATAAAGAAACATTTTCTACAGTCAAGCTAATTCTGTACCTTAGCAGAACAAATAGCTCTGTGACACCTGTCTCGTTGTCTCTTATCTTTTTTGTAGATAAAACAATATAATACATACTTCTGCATTGCACTCACTCTTACACAAGCCATGCACAATGTATTTTGGCACTAGAGCACGATTTGTCATTATTTATTTTATCAAAAATTTTGTGATTGGTTCAAATAATATCACTTTATAGCTGAGCCCTTAGTATAAATAGGTCATTCTATTTTCAGTAAAGGGCAAAAAGCAGTATATTGTAGAATCATTTTGCATTGCACTTCATACATTGCCCATTTCCTCTCTCAAGTGCTTATAGGATTCATTTGTATTTTTATGAGTGATTTCTGAGAGAAAACATTGAAAATCAAGTGAATAAGGTCTTCAAGCACCTATTGATAAGCTTATGGGGTAAGTTTTCTAGTTGATCTATAAAACCAGTGGTGAGGAGCAGTTTTCTGGTTCTATACGAAAACTAGCGGGTTGTAATTTTTCTGAAGCTATTTGAAAACCAGATAGGGAGCAGTTTCTGAATCTATTTGAAAGTCAGTTTCTGGAGTAGTTCTAGCAACAGGGCAGTTATGGATAGGACTGTACTCCAAGGTTTATCTCTTACCCGTTAAAAGAGACTAAGATTGAGAGAAAATTTTGAGGAATGCTTCAAGGAGTGGATATAGGCAGGTAGCCAAACCACGATAAAATTGTTATGTCTGATTTCTCATCTTTTTACTCCTTATCCTTGTTTTCATGCATGCTTACTACTATTTTTGGTTTTGATTTTAATTGTCAATTCATCTTAAACTAATTTCCTGCTTAAAAATTAGCTCTTATGCTTGTACTGCTTTTCATTATGCTTATGCTCTGATTCCTTATTTAAAAATCCAAAAATATTAGTTTTACTCAGATTATTAATTTATTATACCTGATGTCTTACAACTATTAAATTTGAGCTTGTCATTCTGATCTGATTACTTTAAGAAATCGCTTTTCAAATCTTCCGTTGTGTTAGTTTTTATTAAAAGTAGTTTTCAAGTTTTACATCAATTTTTGAAAAGTGCTCAATTCACCCCTCTCTTAAGCAGCCTATCGGACCCAACACTTAGTATCAGAGCAGGTCTCTAAAATTATTTCTAAGGTTAACACCTTTGAGAGATCTAAAATGGCTGCTAGTAGTTCTAATGTTGTCCATAGTGCATCAGGATTACCTGAGGGAAATTCCATCACTCGTCCTCCTCTTTTTAATGGCACTAACTATGCTTATTAGAAAAACATAATGAGAAATTTTATGCAGGCTACTGATATTGATTGCTGGAGATTTATTGTTGCTGGACCAATAATTCCAACCAAAACTCAAGCTGATGGCAAGAAAATCACTATCGCAGAAGCTGATTACTCTGATGGTGACTAGAAAAAGATCTAACTGAATGCACAAGCACTCAACATGCTTCACTATGCATTGGATGTAAACGAGTATAATCAAATCTCAACTTGTACATCAGCAAAGCAAGTGTGGGACAAGCTGGAAGTCACCTACGAAGGAATAAATCAGGTTAAGGAGTCAAATATCAACTTGCTATGGAGAGATTATGAGTTATTTTTTATAAAACCGGATGAGACTATTTCTTCAATGAATTCAAAATTTTTTGAAATAGTGAACTCACTCAAAAATATTGGAAAAGAAATCTTTGAAGAAGCAATGGTGAAGAAAATTCTCAAATCTCTACCAAAAAGATGGGAGACAAAAGTCACGGTCCTCTGTGAAGCTAAAAATTTGAAGGAATATTCATAGAATGAGTTTGTCGGTTCGTTACTGATGCATGAAATGATGATGAGAAGCAAAGAAAAGGAAAAGGAGACAACCGGTGATAAAAACAAGAGAAGTGATCTAGCACTCAAAATTAGCTCAAGTAGTTATAGCTCAGCTAGCTAAAGAGATGAAGATGATCTTACACTGTTTACAAGGAGATTTAAGAGAATGTATCAGAAAGGTGGAAGGAGCAACAGGAACAACATCAAAAAGATGTTTAGCCCCAAGGCCAATCCTATACAGAAAAAGGAAAAGCAAGAAGTGATATGTTTTGAATGCAACAAGCCTAGACACTACAAGACTGATTGCCCAAAGTTGAAAAAGAAGTCCAATAAAACCAAAGCCAAGAAAGCTATGGTTGCAACATGGAGTGACAGTGAAAGCTCAAATTCAGGAGAAGAAGAGAAGTCAAATGAAGTTGTAAGTCTCTGTCTGATGGCCTTTGAAGATGAAGAATTGAGTCAACCTGAAATGAAGGAATTGGGATCTGAAACTAATTCCCTAGAAGTGCTCATATAAGAGGTACAATCTTCTGATTTTGTTTTTGATGATGATTTAGGCAGTGCATTTAAAGTTGAAACTATTTTTTCTGGAGCCTCACAAGCTGAATTTGATGATTTGAAAGAAAAAGAAAACATGCACGAAATCAGTTTGCTCATGCATCTGAATGTTTAAATGCTGCTTCTTCTGAAATTAGATTCCTGAAAAATGAGCTTAGTGTAATCACTGAAAGAAATACATTTTTAATGAGAACCAATAATGATCTGCAAAAGAAAATTAAGAGCTTGACCAATGATCTTGAAAGATTCACAAAGGGAAGGCAAAATTTTGACATTTTATTGGGAAACCAACAATTTTCAAATGAAAAATCAGGATTAGGTTTTACTAGATTTGCAAAAAATAGAAAATATGCTCTTACATAGTTAAAGAGGTCTCTTCAAGTCACACACATCTCACATGCTTTTATTATAATCATAAAGGACATGTCTCAAAATTCTATACTTATAAAAAAGGCTTTTCTGAAGCTAAATTTGTCTGGGTACCAAAAAGTACTAAGCTATTTTCTGAGACTAACCCTTCAAGACCTAAATTAGTTTGGGTACCTAAAACTAATTGATCCCTTGTAGGTCTGCCTCAAGAGCAAGAGTGTTCAAGAAAAATGGTACATGGATAGTACTTGCTCTAGGCATATGATGGGTGACAAGTTAAAGTTCACCCAACTGAACTAAAAAATAGGGGATTCATTAGTTTTGAAGACAATAGTAAAGGAAAGATAGTTGGCATCGGAACAGTTGGAGCTAATCCTTCCATCGAAGAAGTATCACTGGTTAAAGGTTTGAAGTTTAATTTGATTAGTGTCAGTTAGTTGTGTGATAAGAATAGGAAAGTCATTTTTGGGCCTACTCACTGTGAAGTTCAAGATATGCATGATAATCAGACTCTATTTGTTGGTGATAGATTTAAAAATGTATACTTGGTTCATTTTAAAAATTTGCTCTATGCATCTAATTTGTGTTTGGCTTCTGTTGATAAAGACAACTAGTTGTGGCATAAAAGATTAGGTCATGCAAGCATGAATCTGATTTCTAAGCTTTCCAAAAATGATCTTGTGAAAGGTCTGCCAAAGCTAAAATTTGAAAAAGATACTATTTATAATGCTTGTCAATTAGGCAAACAAACAAGGTCTTCATTCAAGTTTAAAGGCATGATCTCAATTAGCAAACCACTTGAACTATTGCATCTTGATTTGTTTGGATCAGTCACGCAATCTAGTCCAGGAGGCAAGTCATATGCATTTTATATAGTGGATGATTATACTAGATATACTTGGACCCTTTTCCTAGCCAAAAAGGAAGAGGCATTTAACAAATTTTCTAGTCTTTGTAGAAAGCTTCAAAATCAAAAAGGATATAATATCATAAGTCTTCAAAGTGATCATGGTCAAGAATTCGAAGACAAACAATTTGAAGAGCTATGTGATGAGTTTGGAATCAGTCATAATTTTTTAGCTCTAAGAACTCCCTAACAGAATGGAGTTATGGAAAGAAATAATAGAACCTTGCAAGAGATGGTACACATAATGCTTAGTGAAGCTAATTTGCCAAAGTATTTTTGGGCTAAAGCCATAAATACAGCATGCTACATTTTGAATAGAGCTTTGGTAAGATCCTCCTTAAAAAAACACCTTATGAGCTGTGGAAAGGTAAAAAGCCCAACATAAGTTATTTTAAGGTGTTTAGTTGTAAATACTTTATTCACAACAACAAGCAAGATCAGCTAGCCAAATTTGATGCAAAATTAGATAAGGGAATTTTTCTAGGCCATTCTAATCATAGTAGAGCCTTAAGAGTTTTTAACAAAAGAACTCTTGTTGTTGAGGAATCTATACATGTTGTCTTTAAGGAAACTAACCGAACTCTACCAAGTAGAGATGTTGTAGATGATTTTCTTGTAGGTACTGAAAGTTCCACACCTGAACTAGCTGAAAAGATTAATAAACAAACCCAAGAGAAAGGATCTACTACAGAAGAGAATGCTGAAGCTAATCTGGAAGGTCAGTTAGACTTGACAGAAGGAAGGTTGTCAGAGAATGAAAATCAGCCTGAAGGAGAAAAGTAGATTGAAGAAAGATAGAATGATCATCAACTCCTACATCTTGATCTACCCAATGAATGGAGATATCATAAATACCACTACAAGGAGAATATACTGACTAGTCCATCTGACAAAGTGGCCACAAGAAGTAGTATCAGAAAAATGATGGGTAATGTAGCTTTTGTGTCAAAAATAAAGCCAAAGAGCATAGAAGAAGCACAAGAAGATAAAAATTGGATCATGGCCATACAAGAAGAGCTAAATTAGTTTGAAAGAAATAATGTCTGGAAATTAGTTCCAAAGCTTAAAGATCATACTATCATTAAAACTAAATAAGTCTTTAGAAATAAGATTGATGAGCATGGAAATGTTGTTCGGAATAAGGCTAGACTAGTTACCAAAGGTTACAACCAATAAGAGGGAATTGATTTTGACGAGACCTTTGCACCTGTGGCTAGACTTGAAGCTATTCGAATACTGTGTGCATTTGCTTGCTACAGAAACTTCAAGCTATTTCAAATGGATGTTAAAAGCACCTTTCTGAATGGGTATCTCAATGAGGAAGTTTATGTAAATCAGCCGTCTGGCTTTGAAATACATGATAAGCCCAACCATGTGTACGAACTAACAAAAGCTTTGTATAGTTTAAAACAAGCTCTTAGAGCTTGGTATGAAAGGCTAAGCAAGTTTTTGCTAGAAAATGGATTTATAAGAGGCAAAGTAGATAAGAGTCTTTTCACAAAAAATCAGACTGAACATAACTTGATTATCCAGATTTATGTGGATGATATTATTTTTAGAAAGCTTATGCAATGAGTTCTTAGATTTGATGAAGAATGAATTCGACATGAGCATGATGGGGGAACTGAATTTCTTTTTAGGATTACAAATCAGATAGTGTAAGGATGGTATCTTCCTGAATCAGTCCAAGTATATGAAAGAAATGCTGAAGAAATTCAAGTTGTTTGACGCTAAAATCAGCAGGACACCAATGAGCACCATAATAAAATTAGACAACGATGAAAAAGGTAAACAGGTAGACAGTAAGATGTACAGAGGTATGATTGGATCATTACTTTATTTTACTGCTAATCGACCTGATATTCATGGTTTTAAAAAACGGACGTTACGTAACGTAACGGCCGTTATTTAACATTTTTTCAGGGTCCCGTGACCATTATTTCCGTTATATAACCACGATATTAATTTTATTAGTGTAACGGCGGTCGCGACCGTTACGGTCATTATTTAACAGTCGCAGCCCAAAAAAAAAAAGTTTAAAAAAAAATATCACATTCTAACTTAAATCATAATTTAAATTTTTTATTATTAGTTTTCAATTACATTAATATAGTCTATTTAATTTTGACAATCCAAACACTCTACGGGTTTTTTACCATTTTATGGTAAAAAGCAAAAGATTTTACCATTTTATGGTACTTTTGGCAGAAATTCTCAATTTGTGGTGTTTTGATTAAAAGAAATCCGCCAGTCAAATTGGCGGAACATGAAATAAAAAATTAAATAACTCATTCCGCCACTTTAATAAGTTTCAAATTTTAGAAAATAAATATTATTTTGATAAAGGGCATGCAAAAGTTAATATTTTACAGTAAAATATTTCTCCCAAATTGATGTAGGTATCTCCACTCATGAGCCTTCTCCACCTCATAATCCTCCTCCTTCTCATCCTTCAACATCTCATGGTTATCATCCTCATTCAAGTGCAGAAGATAGTTATAGTGGTAACTCTGGTTATAGTGCATTTGGTCATGGTGATTGCTCAGGGTCCACTATTAACTATAGATATGGTAATGATACATATAGTTTGGAATCAAGTCAGTTTAATCCATATCCACCTACAACTCAACCTGCCTATGAGTCCTTTAGAAGTAATGAAGGTACATTTGATTACATGAATTCATTGTTCAATTATCCTCCTCCAAGAAATGACTAGTTCTTCAGTGGCCAATAACATGAAGGTCAAAGTTCTCAATCTCATACTTAAAGTCAAAAAGAGACTCAAAATCCACCTAGGCACTCTTTTTGGTGGTGATTATTATTATGTATTATGTTTATGTAATATTTGAGATTTTAATAATTTTATGTTGTTCTTTATTATTTTATGAATAAAAATTAATGTTAATTTAATTATGCTATAAAATTATGGACTAAGTATATATATTCTTTTAACAGTTTTATTTATAACATATTTGTGTATTTTAATTTCTAATTTCTCTTAAAAATTCACTAAATTTAATATACTTTGCAAATTTTTTAAAAAAATTTGTGACTCGCTAGATTGTTACCGTTACATTACAGCGTTACAGTCCCATTTTCTTTATACGCGGCCGCGACCGCGATCACGGCAGTTACCATTTTTTAAAACCATGCTGTATTCATTTCAGTGTCTGTTTATGTGTGCGTCTTCAAGCTAATCGTAAGGAATCTCACCTGATAGCTGTGAAAAGGATTTTCAGGTATTTAGTGGGAACCCAAGGTCTAGGCCTATGGTACCCTAAAGATACATCCTTTGATCTTGTAGGATATAACGATGCTGATTTTGTAGGAAGTAGAATGGATAGGAAAATCACATCTAGAATTTGTCAGTTTCTTAACAGCGGATTAGGCTCATGGTTCATCAAGAAACAGACTTCGGTGGCATTATCAACCGCTGAAGCTGAATACATTGCTACCGGAAGTTATGTTACACAAATTCTTTGGATAAAATAAGAACTAAAAGATTATAGAATGAGGTACTCTTAAATTCCTATCTATTGTGATAATATAAGTGCAATTAATTTATCCAAGAATCCTGTCATGCACTCTAGGACAAAACATATTGAAATTAGGCATCATTTCATAAGGGATCATATGTTGAATGGCGACATCAAGCTGATTTTTGTGCCTACTCACACATAACTTACTGACATTTTCACAAAGCCTTTGAGTGAAGATCATTTTTGTAAAATTAGAACTGAGTTAGGAGTTATTGATCTTGATGCATAATTTTTTTTAAAAGCTATTTTTGCTTGAAAATATTTTATCCCTTCCTGAATTAATTGTCTTAAATAAGATAGATTATCAGTCTTCATTAGTATGCTTGAATCAAATAGATAAAATATAGTTGTATTTTTAAAAATTAAAATAGCGATATTTTCTCATGACCGTGCCTTCTTGGAAAAGTCACACATGCTCACTCTGAAAATCATGTCAGTTATTAGCCTTTAAATATTGACACGTTAGCCTAAGCAGGAAACATTACTTGCTTTAGAGAGAAAATAGGATAGACATGCATTTGAATAAGAAGTTAATTTTTTTTTTGGAAACTGGAAAGGTTACGTCTGCTAGGTAATAGCGTGAGACACCCTTTTATCCAACAGTTACTATGAGACTTCCTCCAATTAAATACCCACTATCTCTTCCCATTCAAACCCACATTCATTTTTTCTCTAAACTCGAAACTCTCCCCTCTATTCTGATCTATTCATTCTTTAAGAAATCTAAGGAAAGCAATCTCTTTTCTTACCAAGATGAGTGATTCAAGCAAAAAGAGAAAGGATTTTAAGGAAGTAGATACTGATTTTCTAAAACAGTCCCAGAAAAAGATGAAGATCGAAAAAGGTGAGAAAAAGTCAAAAGGGATTGAGTTGAAGATTTCATACAACAAATTGATTCCTCCAAAGATGATCGACTGGGAATTTTTCAAAAGTTCTGATTTTCCCTTGAAAGAGTGGTTCTCGGCTCAATAATGGACTAGCTTGATGGAAATCAAGGAAGATGTGTATGAAAATCTAGTTCGTCAATTTTATAGGTCAGTAAAAGAAATCGATTCAAAAGAGTTTGAAGTTAATCTAAAAGGAGAAAAGTACACTATTTCTCTGGAAACCATCTCTGAAGCCTTCGACATTCCGAATCGCGGTGCAATACTGGCAAAGAAAGCTAATTTGAAGAAAATCAAAAGCTTTGATGAAGAAGAATTTAAGAAGAAAGTTTCTGGAAACTCTGAAACTAAAGCCACCGAGAATGTAAGTTCTACCTCTCTCTTTCAAGATTTGAGAATTGTGCATAAGTTCATTACTTACTTCTTAGCACCAAAACTAGGTAGCCTTAATTATGTGAATAGTATTGAGTTGTGCATAATATGGCATTTGATCAGAAAGAAAAGCTTTAATCTGTGTTATTTGATTATGAGTCTAATGACGAGCCTGACAAAATCTAAAGAGCTGCCATATGCTATAATTTTAACAAAGCTCTTCAAGTTTTTGGAAGTTAATTTAAGTGATGAAACTTTTAAGAAGATTGAGAAATCTGAAGTAATCTCAAAGTCGTTTGTGCTGAAGATCAAGTCCAAGTGTAAAATCACAGAGATTGAAGAAGTAGAAGTAAAAAAGGAGGAAATCAAGAAAGCTGAAGCTGACCCTAAGAAAAAGTTAAAACCTTTCAAGAAAAAAAAACTTGAAAAGAAAGAAGAAGAAAAGAAAATTTCTACTCCTGCAAGTTCCACGACTGTCTCTGATGTGAAGTTAAGGTAAAAAACTGAAGGAAAAGCAATTGTTAAAGAAGACACAAACGCTGATTCTGATTCTGAGTCAGAAGTGGATCCTGATAGGCTTTCTAAAGAAATCAGAAAGAGAGCCCGCCAAGGATTCAAGATCAGAGAAAGTCTGAGAAAGAAACAAAATAAAGAAGAAAAGTCCAAAATTGAAGTCCAAGTATCTGGTGGTACTGAGAAGCTAGAGTCTAAAAAAATCCAGCTCTAAAAAGGAAGAAGATATAGAGCAAAAGAAGAGCTCTGAAGCTATTTCTGAAGAAGAATGGATATTATAATCAAAGATGTTCTGGATGCTATACAAGAAAAGCCAATAAAAGAAGAAAAATGGTCTGAAAAGGAAGAGGTTGAGGAAGCCACTAAGCAAAAGACCGAGGAACAGTTGGAAGCTGATAGTACTGAAAAATAAGCTAACAAGTCGATAGAAGATGAGCCAACAATGAAAGATTCAGCCAAGGAACTGTCTGAATAGCCAAAGGGTGAAATGACAAAGGATGAATTAAAACTCAATATGGCAAGGAAGTTTCTATCTTCTACAGCAACCAGATTCCAAGCTTTGATAGATAGCTGCCAAGCTGGTTTTGACAAGTTTGTTGATGAATATAAAGCTGATTTGGCTGATCTTTATAGGGTACTTCTTGATCATCCTCTCCCTTCTACCTCAGTTACTTTATCAAAGAAAGAAGAGACAGTGCAGTCCAAGGATGCTAACAAGGGTGAACAGATGAAACCCAAACCCAGTTATAAGCTCAAACACAAAGCCCAAAAGAAATAAATTCTACCTAACCATCGGGTAACCTGACAAACACTGAAACCATCCACAGATTCAGCAGCTTAAGCCTTTTCATATTTCTAGATAATAAAATTAGTTTCTTATTTAAACATATACTTGTTTTATCTTTATCTCTAGAATTTTAAAGTTTTTTTTGTTTAGACTACAGTTACTACTCTCCTTCCTTACTTTTTTTTGACTGATGACAAAAAGGGGGACTAGAATAAGTATTTTTTACATAGTCATATCCTGCAGTATCTTCCTTGAATCTTATTTTGTATGAACTGTAGGCTAATTTGTTGTGTGCTTAGCTCGATAAATCTACATCTCTTCATTCGATTTAATTCTTATTTGGTGTGTGCTTTTATCTTTTCATTGCTCTGATATATCTATCAATTCTGCTTTATTAATGTATAGATTACTTTATTATTTCTTTCAAAGAGATTAATGAAAAAAATTGATTATCTATTAAAAATTATCGGCATAAATTTAGGGGGAGAAAAGATTTTTTCTTTAAAATAAAATTAGTTTCAAAAATTTTTATTGCATACCATTCTCTGCATATGTCTCCTTACACATATTTATGTTTTAAATGTTCTTATCTTTTGAAAATAAGCTATTTTTTAAAAGTTTTATCATCATAAAAAAGGAGGAGATTGTTGTAAAAGGTTCAACCTGAGCCTAATTTTTAAGCCTAATTTTGATGAGTAACAAAAATGATAAAAATAATATTATTGCTGATATGGTTAAATTGAGATACATGACATCAAGAAAATTAGTGATAAAATGGTAAATATGTGTGTGAACTCAAGCTTTCAAGTGTAAACGTAAATTAAGAGTGAATTCAAGCTGTCATGTGCAAAAGTCCAAGGAGCCCAAATGCAAGATGCTGAAGGATATTTCAGTAATTGAAGAAATTAGCTTTATATGTGAAAAGTACTTGAGAGCAAATATGGACCGTTCATCTCATAAATCTAATGATTTTTAAGCTTTGTACTTTATTTCTATTTTTGGCTAAAAAGATAAAGAAACATTTTCTGCAGTCGAGCTAATTCTATACATCAGCAGAACAAATAGCTCTGTGACACCTATCTCATTGTCTCTTATCTTTTCAGTAGATAAAACAACATAATATATACTTTTTCATTACACTCACTCTTACACAAGCCATGCACAATGTGTTTTGGCAATAGAGCACGATTTGTCGTTATTTATTTTATAAAAAATTTCATGATTGGTTCAAATGATATCACTTTCCAGCTCAACCCTTAGTATAAATAGGTCATTCTGTTTTTAGTAAAGGGTAGAGAGCATTACATTGTAGAATCATTTTACATTGCACTTCATACATTGCCCATTTGCTCTCTCAAGTGCTTATAAGATTCATTTGTATTTTCTTGAGTGATTTCTGAGAGAAAAATATTAAAATATTTTGTAATCAAGTGAAGAAGGTCTTCAAGCACCTATTAATAAGTTACGGTGTAAGTTTCCTAGTTGATCTGCAAAACTAGTGGTGAGGAGCAATTTTCTAGTTCTATGCGAAAATAAGTGGGTTGCAGTTTTTTTGGAGCTATTTGAAAACTAGATAGGGAGCAGTTTCTGAATCTGTTTGTAAATCAGTTTTTGGGGTAGTTCTAGCAACAGGGTAGTTGTGGATAGGATTGTACTCCAAGGCTTATCTCTTGCCTATTAAAAATACTAAGATTGAAAGAAAATCTTGAGGAATGCCTCAAGGAGTGGATGTAGGCAGGTAGTCGAACCACAATAAAATCGTTGTGTCTGATTTCTCATCTCTTTACTCCTTATCCTTATTTTCATACACGCTCACTACTATTTTTGGTTCTGATTTTAATTGCCGATCGATCTTAAACTAATTTCCTGCTTAAAAATTAGCTCTTATGCTTGTACTACTTTTCATCCTGCTTATGCTTTGATTCCTTATTTAAAAATCCAAAAATATTAGTTTTACTTAGATTGTTAATTTATTATATCTGATGTCTTGCAACTGTTAAATTTGAGCTTGTCATTCTGATCTGATTGCTTTGAGAAATAGCTTTTCAAATCTTCCACTATGCTAGTTTTTATTAAAAGTAGTTTTCAAGTTTTACATCAATTTTTAAAACGTGCTCAATTCACCCCCCTTTTGAGCAGCCTATCGGACCCAACACATCCTTTCTTTGAGCATCGCCTTAGGTAGAACCCAAGCTGTCATTGTCCCCATCTCGCTTAAAGTTAAGGTCACTCATACCTAAGCTTATGACATACCACTAGTTGTTAGTCTTGCTACCAAGATCAATTCTAGATTAACTCCTCTGGCGAAAATAATAATTCCTCAAGCTAAATCTACCTTAATAAAAGTATACTTTAGAAAACGATACAAATAAGGTAAATTCCCACTTTTAATTATTTATATCCACATTGTGTTAAGAGTTTGGTAAAACTTGTGAATTTAATTGAGATGGTGTCGTTGCCTTATATTGTACTTAATTTTGATAGCATTAATTTGCTATATTTTTACCTTTGTCATTTAGAATTCTATATTGAATTTTGCTATTACTACTCTTTGTTGCTCTGAGGAATTATGAAATTTATATGAAATTATCCGAGGCATCATGGACTTATATTGAAATTGTTTGATAAAATGTATGTTAGTTAAAATCTATAAACTATTTCGATGATAATTCACTGAAATTTGCCTCAAATATGCCAATTTGCCAAGTTAAATTGTATTACTTTATCATGCCTCAGGGATTTAAGCCTCAATTTAAACTTAATTCTTATCTACTTGCCGAAATCTATTAATTTTATGAACTATTGACACCATTCATGCATTACAAATTAGAATTCCTCAGGGAAATATAAATTTAAAATTTATTTTAGCAATAAATTATCAAAATAAGCTTGCTTATGTGATTTGCTTGATTACATTCTACTTTAATCTGCAAAAATTACCATGCACTTCTTTAAGAATTTCAGCTTGATAAGAATAAGCTGAAATAATGTTTAAATTTGGCTTTGGCTTTGGCTTGGTGACTGATTAGTGTGTATTTTGTTATGTTTTAATAGTTAATTTGTGTTAATTTTGAGTTTAAATATGTTAATTTATGTTATAAATAGGTTATTTATGTTATAAATAGGTTATTTATGTGTGTTTTACTTTTGTAGGTGTCTATGACTCATTTTGAGTCATTAATCAAGGTTTAATGTAGTTAAATTAAGGATTCGGAGGGTTTAAAGTTAAAATTTGAAGAAATTATCAACACAGGCAAGGACACGGCCATGTGCCTGCCCGTGTAATATTCTAGAGTAAAAGAGGCTTCTGAACACAACTGAAGACACAACCATATGTTGGACCGTATAGTCTACTGGAGGAAATTAATACCCTGAACACGGGTTAAGACACTCCCGTGTACCTCACTGCCATATTTTCCTATGCTATACACAGCTCGAGACATAGCCATGTGATGGTCCGGATGTTAAGTCTAGTCGAGACACGCCCATGTTAAGTCTAGTCGAGACACGCCCATATACACGCAAGAGTCAAGACAAAATTGACTTTGTTGGATGCTTATCGAAGGGGAATTAAAGCAAAATTATAAAAGTGTGAAAAGAACTCATATTAAAGGGACTTTTGGAGGAAAAGGAGAACCTTTTAAGGCATTATCAAGGATCAAGATTGGAGATCGAAGATTCGAGAGTTCAAGAGATTGAATTTCTTTTCTTCTTCTTAATTTCTTGTAATTGGTAATGAATTTCTCTTACTTGTTTTTAGAGTTTAATTTAAATATGTTAGGCTAGATTTTTATTCATTGGAATTAAGGATCTGAATACGAGTTAGTTAAATTTTCCTTTCTAATAAATTCTTTCTTCATGAAAATTATGTTTATTGAGCTTAATGCATATTTGTGCCTGATCAACATTAACATGATTATAATTAAGATTATGCATTGAGAGATGATAATTTTGATAAAACTATAAATATAAGTTAAGTTGATTCATTATTAGAGATAAATATTGATTTAATTCTATAAGAGTTGAGATTAAACTTTATGATTTTATTAATTAGGGTTTATGATTGCAATGAGAATTATATTACTTAATCTTAATTGAGGGTTATAAAGTAGGTTAGTTAGCTTTGAGAAAAGGTAATTATAACATAAGATGACTCAGGATTTGCATGGATAGTTGAATTAAAAAAGGGGAATTAACTAATGAGTGTGAGATGAATTAAATTCCTAATGGTTGGTTTTAAATTGGTTAATTGACTTAAAAATTAGAGTTTTATTTTCATTTTATTTTAAGTAGACATAGTTAATAATTCACTCAATTTGGAAGCTTTAAACAATTAAAGAGAAATTGGTAGGTGGATAGATCGTAATCTCTGTGGAACGATATCTAATTTACTACTTGTCAATTCCGTATACTTGCGAAGATTTTAGCAAATAAGTTTTTGGTGCCATTGCCGGGGATTGTCGACTTAACATCATAATTGATTGTATCTCTTTTGGATTAAGGCAATTGTTTTCTTTTATTTTACTTTATTTTGTTTTGATTGAATGTATATGCATAATACCCGACGAAAAGGGAAAGCGAAACTCTTATACGTACCAGAGCTTACCAAATTTGAAAAGTCAAATCGAAAGCAAAGAAAGGAAAAAGTAAGCATGATGACCAAGGATGGGAATGATGCACAAGCTGACAATAGAATTATATTGGACACGTCTATGCTAGGATTAGGAGGAATGCAATATAGTATTGCTAGGCCAGGCATTAATAAAAATAATTTTAAGATTAAGCCGGCTTTGCTACAAATGCTTCAGTCAACGGTTCAGTTTTATGGAATGACTAGTGAAAATTCAAATGACCATATTGTAGATTTTTTGGAGATTTGTGACACATTCAAATCTAATGGAGTGACTGATGATGCATTGAAATTGCATTTGTTTCCTTTCACGTTGAAGGATAAGGAGAAGATGTGGTTAAAATCGCAGCCACCTGGTTCTTTCATTACATGGGATAATTTAGCTAAGGCTTTTCTTACTAAATATTTCCCTCCATCTAAAACAACAAAGGTTGTTAAGGAAATTACTTCATTTTAGCAATTTGATCTCGAGTCTATTAGCCAAGCATGAGAGAGATTTTTAGATTTACAAAGGAGCTGTCCACATCATGGTTTACCTAAGGATGTGATCATTTAAACCTTTTATAATGGAGTCACAACATCAACTTATGATTCCATTGATTTTAAGGCCAGTGGTTCGTTAATAAGGAAGATAGTGGATGAGGCTACAACAATTTTGGAGTGAATGGCATTTGACAATTGCTTATGGCCTTCGGAATGAGCTAATGCACCTAAAGCAACGGGAAAACTCGAAGTGGATGGTGTTACAACCCTTCAAGCATAAATCTCTACACTTTCTAAGCAACTTGGCAACCTTACATATAAAGCCAACTCAGCCCCTGAACAATACCAAGGTGAGCAATGTAATATGTTGGGTAATATGAATGATGAGTTTGTTTCATGTAATGTAGGAAATTTTAGAGAGAATTTTAGAGAGAACTTTGTGAAGCAAGCTAATTATGTGGGGAATCAATTTCAAGGAAGGCAAGGCAATAACCCTTACTCCAACACATATAATCCGGGGTGGCGAAACCACCCAAATATTTCATGGAGTAATAACAACAATGTGGCTATGCCTAACTTCCATAACAATAATAATGTGGTGAAAAATCAAAGACCTCCAGGATTTCCACAACCATAACAAGATAGATTGGCATCAGTTGAGAATAAATTGGACAAATATTTGGATGCTATTTCTACCAAATTAATGAGCGAAGATAAGAATCAAAAGAGGATGGAAGCTAAATTTAACCAAATTGCTAAGAATCACTCTTTTTGATTCATAACATTGAAGTTCAGTTGGGGCAACTTACCAATGCAGTAGCAACTCATGGGCTTGGAAATCTTCTGAGCAATACTGAGACAAATCCAAGGGACGTGAATGCTATCACTCAATGAAGTGGTAAAGAGCTAAAATTTAAAGCTGAGATGGAAATTGAGGCAAAGACTAACAAGGCTGATGAGTAGAATGAAGAGGTAGAGGATTCAACCAAGGAAAACACTATAGAGAACAAAGAAGAAAAGGTGCAAAGTTCATCCCCACCACTTGCACCCAAGGTCCCTTTTCCCCAACGGTTGAGAAAACAAAAGGATGGTGAGCAATTTGCTAAATTTATGGAGATTTTTAAGAAAGTTCAGATTAATATTCCATTGGCAGAAGCAGTAGTTCAAATGCCTAAATAGGCTAAGTTCTTAAAGGAGATCATCACCAATAAGCGTACATGGGATAACAATGAAATAGTGCCACTAGGAGAGACATATAGCTCAATCATCTCTAGGAAATTACCTACCAAATTGAAGGATCTAGGGAGTTTTACTATTCCTTATATTATTGGGACTAATGAGTTTCCTAGATGTTTATGTAATTTAGGTGCCAACATTAATTTGATGCCTTTGTCTATTTTCAGGAAACTTGGGCTAGGAGATGTCAAGGTAACTAACATGACCCTTCAATTGGCTAATCACTCAATTAAGAAACCTCATGCAGTAGTGGAGGATGTGCTCGTAAAAGTAGACAAGTTTATTTTTCCTGTTGATTTTGTTATTTTAGATTTTGAGAAGGATAAAACTTGTCCATTAATTTTAGTTCGTCCTTTCTTTAACACTGGTAGAGCCTTAATTGATGTGCATGAAGGAAAACTAACATTAAGGGTTGGGAATGAGAGTGTAGAGTTTGTCATGTCTAAGCTCATTAAATATCCTTTAGATGATAAGGCATACATGAAAATAGTGTCAATTGATGAGTGTATTAAGTAGAAAAAAATTTCACTTTGTGAGAGTGATGATGAGGAGTGGAAAGCTATTGAGTCAGAACATGAGGTAGATATGGCACTACATTCACCAAACCTAAGCTCTTAGTTAGGAGTGATAATCCTACACCTCCATTTATTGAAAAACCACCTAAATTAGAACTCAAACCATTACCTAATCACTTGAGATATGCATTTTTGAGTGAGGATAACACACTACCCATCATAATTTCTAATAAACTGAGTGTTAAGCAAGAGATGATGGTGTGTGAGGTAGTGAGGAGGAGAGTTCGAGCATTAGGGTGGCAAATTTCAGATATAAAGGGAATTAGTCCCTCTATTGTCATGCATAAGATTTATATGGAGGAGGGATATAAACCCACAGCTGAGAGGCAAAGGAGGCTAAATCCAAATGTGAAGGAAGTAGTAAAGAAAGAGATAGTGAAACTACTAGATGCAGGAATTATATATCCTATTTTCGATAGTGAGTGGGTTAGCCCAGTGCAATGTGTACCAAAAAAGAGTGAAATGATAGTGGTAGAGAATGATGAGAAAAAATTAATTTCTAAGAGAGTGGTAGATGGTTGGAGAGTGTGTATCGATTATAGGAAATTAAATAATGCCACTAGGAAAGACCATTTTCCCCTTCCCTTTATTGACTAAATGTTAGAGAGAATAGCAGGTCATGCATATTATTATTTTCTTGATAGATACTCGGGTTATAATCAGATTTTTATCTATCCCGAGAACCAAGAGAAAACCACTTTTACATGCTCTTATAGCACATTTACATATAGATGCATACCTTTGGGGTTATGCAATGCACCCGCTACTTTCTAACGTTGTATGATAGCAATATTTTCTGACTTAATCGAGGACATTACGGAGGTTTTTATGGATGATTTTTCTATTTTTGGTGGTTCTTTCGATTTGTGTTTAGCTAACCTTAACAGGGTTTTAAAGTGTTGTGAAGAGACTAACCTTATGCTCAATTAGGAGAAATGCCATTTTATGGTAGAGGAATGGATAGTCTGAGGAAATAGAATTTCTAGCAAGGGAATCGAAGTGGATCGAGCCAAAATAGAGATCATTGAGAAGTTGCCACCACTTACATTATTCAAAAGAGTTAGAGGTTTTTTAGGGTATGCTAGTTTTTACCGATGATTAATCAAGTATTTTTCATTAATTACCAAACCTTTAGCTAATATGTTGATTAAGGATATGCCATTTGTCTTCGATGATGTGTGTTTGAGTGCTTTTGATAGGTTAAAGAAAGAATTGGTATCGGCACCCATCATTACACTACCGAATTGGTCCTTACCATTCGAGATAATGTGCGATGCGAGTGGCTACACTATAGGAGCTCTCTTGGGGCAAAGGAAGGATAATTGCCTACATGTGATATACTATGCCAGTCATACACTATAATAGAAAAAGAGATGTTGGCAGTGGTTTTTTTTGTAGATAAATTTCATTCCTACCTCCTTGATTTGAAGATTATTATCTACACTGACTATTTGGCCATTCGATATCTACTTGCTAAGAAGGATGCCAAACTAAGACTAATGAGATGAGTTTTATTATTATAGGAATTTGACCTCGAGATCAATGATAAGAAAGGCTCAGAAAACTTGGTGGTAGACTATTTATCACATCTAGAAAAAGAAGTTGAGAGTGCACAACAGGTTATTAGAGATAGTTTCCCGGATGAGTTCCTTTTGGCGCTACACCACATAGCAACCCCTTGGTATGTTGACATTGCCAATTATTTTGTTGAAGGGGTATTACCGGAGAACTTATCACACGAACAAAGGAAGATGATTTTGTATGAGGTAAGGCACTACTTATGGGAAGAACCTTACCTCTACAAAATCTGTGGAGATGGCATTATTAGTAAGTGCATTCTGTATTTAGAGGTATTTGATGTTTTATCACATTGTCATGATTTGAGTTATGGAGGACATTATGAAGCATAAAAAATAGGCGCTAAGGTGTTAGTGAGTGGTTTCTTTTGGCCAACACTATTTAAGGATTCTAGGGAGTTTATCCTATATTATGATCATTGCCAAGGAAACATCTCAAAATGACATGAATTACCTCCCACTTCAATTCTAGAGGTCGAGATCTTTGATGTATAGGGGATAGACTTTATGGGACCCTTTCCTTCTTCTTATGGGAACCAATACATCCTTATGGGAGTTGATTGTGTGTCTAAACGGGTGGAAGCTTTAGCAACACCCATAAATGATTCAAAGGTAGTGGTTAAGTTCCTTAAGAATATATTCACGAGATTTGGTGTACCACGAGCCATTATTAGTGATGGAGGGTCGCATTTTTACAACCATCAATTTGAGTCCTTGCTAAAGAAATATGGTGTGCATTACAAAATTGCAACACCCTATCATCCTCAAACGAGTGGACAAGTGGAGGTAACAAATCATGAGCTTAAAAAGATTATAAAGAAGATAGTTAGTAGTTCGAGGAAGGATTTGGCTATAAAGCTAAATGACACATTGTAGGCTTATTGTACGACATTCAAAACACCAATTGGCATGTCGCCATTTAGGTTGGTGTTTGGGAAGGCGTGTCATCTTCCTGTCGAGCTAGAACATCAAGCATATTGGGCCATTAAGACACTGAATTTTAATTTAAAATCTGCAGGCAAAAAGAGGCTATTACAACTTAATGAACTTGAAAAAATTCATCTCCAAGTTTATAAGAATGCCAAACTTTTTAAGGAGAATATAAAGAAGTGGCATGATGCATATATTATAAAGAAGCATTTTTAAATTGGAGATTTAGTGTTGTATTAGAGATTTAGTGTTGTTATTTAACTCACAACTTCATTTATTTCTAGGTAAATTGAAGTCTATATGGAGTGGACCGTTCAAAGTGGTTCAAACATTCCCTTATAGCGCTTTTGAGCTCGAGAATGGGAAAGGCGAGCGTTTCAAAGTTAATGGGCAATGATGTAAACCTTACTATGGAGGTTTGTGGGCAAGGGATAAGGAAATTATTTTCTTTAATGCTAATTATAATCCCAATTAACTTTGATGTGATTAGGGTCAAGCTAAGGATCTTAAATTAGCGCTTATTAGGAGGCAACCCAATTTTATTTTAATTTTCATGCATTTTTCATTTTTGTTAGTTAGTTTTTCTAGGTTATTTTTCTTTTATTTTGGTATTTTTATTTTTATTTCTAGGTTCACCAATGCAATGGATGAAAAAGAGTTGAGAAAATCTGTGTCCAAGTATGTATTTCAAGCCAGTACGTTACACGGTCACACACATGCCCATATGGTCCCCCGTGTTTAATTATATGATTTTGGATAGATTGATACACGGGCAGTTACATGCCCATGTATGAAACTATATTTTAATGAGGAAAAATGGATAGTAGGTTACACGGTCAGATACACACCTGTGTTGCCTTACTGTATTTATATGGTATATTTTTGGTAGAAGGATACACGGGCAGCTAAATGCCTGCGTCTTGGACCGTGTTTACACATCTAAGTTTTAGCAGAATGGTACATGAGCAATTACACGCCCGTGTCTTGAGCCATGTGTTTCGTGAATATTCCTAATTTTGATGAAAGATGGCCTTTTATAAACAATATGCCCGTGTATCTTTGAAAAATATAAATGGAACGCTAGGGATTTCAAATTTATTTCTTCGCGCCCATGAGATTTCAAATTTATTTGTTCGCACCCTAAATCCAACTGTTTTTCATCAATATTTTATGATTTCCTTCACATTTTGGCCGATTACTCTTCATCAATGTCTTCTCCACCTAGGAAGAAAACCAAATAAAGGGGTCAATGTAATCTCTCCACTTCTTCATGCCCTTTGCATGTACCACAAGCAGATCCACCTCCATAAGTGGGTTCATCATCTTTGGGTGCCTCCTCTCTTCATCCTCTTCTCCAGTTCACCAATAATCTCACCCAAACCAAGGTAAACACTCTCAAATCCCTTCTTATAGAGCCTAATAAATTTCCTAGCCAAGGGGACTTAGAAAAATTGGGATTGTGGTGTGAAATCTATTGGAGATTGAATAATGGGAGGTGGATGGATATGATTTCCATTCGAGATACCATGAGTTATTTATTGAATTTCTTGCATCCTTTACTATGGATAAAAAGGGAATAAATTATGTTAAATCGGATGTAATTAAGTTTAGATTGGGTGGTAAGGATTTTTCATTGTTTATCTCTGAGTTTGGTCTGGCTTTAGGTATCTACAGTGCGACATATGTTAAGACTGAGTTGTATCATAATTCATTGTCGCACTATTCTAGCTCACGTGCATGTGCCTTTTGGCATAACCATGTTAGGCCGGAGTTCCAAGATCGCTATAAGCCTACTAAGTTGAAGAGTACCTATTTCACTTCTTCTGTGTTATGTATATTGAATAGGATTATTGCTCACATGATTTGTGGTCGTCGTGAGAGCACGGCGGTAATAACGATGAAGGATATTTTATATTTATCGTGCTTAGAGTCTATCACTATATACAACCTAGCCTATAGGTTCGCCACTTCTTTTCACTCTATGTCAAATAAGTCACGTGGTGCACTTTGTGGGGGTAGTTATATCACTAGGTTGGCTAAGAACCTAGGTGTGTTGGATGATCTGAGGGATTTGACCCAGAGCTACCACATGATTACACTTGATATGGATGCCTTCCACGCTATGAGACTGGTGGAGAAGAGGGGTGATGAGTACATATTGACTGATGGTGCACCGCCTGCTGATGAGGTTCTGGATGTGGATAAGGGCCATGATGTCCCTGCACCGGAGGTTCCCCCTGTTCATGCTGATGATCTATAGGCAGAGATTCAGAGGACCTGGCAGCGCCATAAGATTATGTTGAGACATTTATATTCTCATATGGATTAGGTGCAGCAGGCTAGTTCTGTGTTGATGATTGATAGAGGTCTACAACCGCCTCCTATGTCTTTAGCCCCTGATGTCTTCTTTATGTCTACTTCAGATCCTATGGAGCCTGAGCCTGTATTTGCACCTGATGATGAGGACCTTGAGGGTGATGATGGTGATGAGGGTGATGATGATATTGACCTTGATTGATTGATTAGTTATTTTTAAATTTTATTTTTGGATATTGTTATTTTTTGTTTGATTGGGATGTTGTATTTGTGGATATTTATTATGTTTATTATGTTATGTTATTTTATTTTGTGTTTCTTTTATTTCATTTTTTATTTTTAATTTGTTTTGTTTTGTTTCAGTTATTATTCATTTTGATTACTCGTTCCTACCATTCACTAAATCAATAATACGAATAATTTTAGGGGAGTACTCATTCTTTTTATCCTCTATTAATTTATTTTTTCACATTAAGGACAATGTTTCGGTTAAGAACGGGGGGTGAAATTTGAATTTTTTTTTCTTTTTGAATTTTATTTTCATGCTTAAGTATTTGGTTGTATTTATCACTTGGATGAACTTAATTAAATTAATTTGGTTTCTTTATACAATTAGTGTATTCTCCAATTAATATTTGATTTGTAATTCTTAAGCTTAAGTAATAATTTGAGGGTGAAGAATTTTGTATTTTTAATGAATCTAATACTAATTCCCTTTTTCATAATTAAGACTCGTGAATTAATGTTTTAAATAGTTTAATCTGTTGAGTTTGGTTGAAAGGAAGGGTAAGATAGAGCTTTAAATGCACTTACTTATTATAAATGGAAAAAAAATGAAGTGAGATGGAGCATAAAATGCACCCACTTGTGAAAAATGAAAAATAAAAATAAATGAATGAGAAAAAGCATAAAACACACTGATGAAATAGTGGTGATTGAATGAGTAACGATAGTGATTTGTGTTTAAAGTTTATGATAATAATGGGTTACAATTTTGAGTATTAATTTGTGAAAATTTTAGTTATGAGTTAGGGAATGGCTATTCACTTAGTAATAATGGACATCTTTTTTGCTTTTAAGTTATTATTTTTGTTTTTGAGTTGTAAATTTTATATTAATTAGAGAATGTGTTAAATGTGTAAGTGAAAGTGGTTAATGAATTTTGTTCGTTTTAATGATAAGGTGTTGAGTGAATGATTTTGCTTGAGGACAAGCAAATGCTTAAGTGTGGAGGAATTTGATTAGTGTGTATTTTATTATATTTTAACAGTTAATCTGTGTTAATTTATGTTATAGATAGGTTATTTATGTGTGTTTTACTTTTTTTAGGTATTTATGACTCATTTTGAGTCATTAATCAACGTTTAATGTGGTTAAATTAAGGATTTAGAGGGTTTATAGTTAAACTTTGAAGAAACTATTGACATAGGCCCATGGCCATGTGCCTGCTCGTGTAATATTCTGAAGTAAAAGAGGCCTCTGAACATGGTTGAAGACACGACCATATATTGGACCATGTAGTCTACTGGAGGAAATTAATACCCTGAACACGGGTCGAGACACGCCTGTGTACCTCACTGCCATATTTGCCTACGCTATACACGGCTCAAGATATGGCCGTGTGATAGTCCGGATGTCAAGTCTAGTTGAGACATGCCCATGTTCTAATTGGACATAGTCGTGTATGCACAAGAGTCAAGATAAAATCGACTTCTTTCGACACTTATCGGAGGGGAATTGAAGGAAAACTATGAAAGGGTGAAAAGAACTCATATTAAAGGGACTTTTGGAGGAAAAGAATAACCTTTTAGGGCATTATCAAAGATCAAGATTAGAGATCGAAGATTCGAGAGTTAAAGAGATTGAATTTCTTTTCTTCTTCTTAATTCTTATAATTGGTGATGGATTTCTTTTACTTATTTTTAGAGTTTAATTTAAATATGTTAGGCTAGGTTTTTATTTATTAGAGATTAAGGATCTGAATATAAGTTAGTTAAATTTTTCTTTCTAATAAATTCTTTATTCATGCAAATTATGTTTATTGAGTTTAATACATGTTTATGCCTGATCAGTATTAACATAATTATAATTGAGATTATTCATTAAGAGATGATAATTTTTATGAAACTATAAACTTAAGTTGAGTTGATTCATTGTAGAGATAAATTGAATTGATTTAATTCCATAAGAGTTGAGATTAAACTTTATGATTTTATTAATTAGGGTTTGTGATTGCAATTAGAATTGGATTACTTAATCTTAATTAAAGGTTATAAAGTAGGTTAATTAGTTTTGAGAAAAGGTAGTTATAATATAAGATGACTCAGACTTTGCATGGATAATTGAATTAGGAAAGGAGAATTAACTAATGAGTGTGAGGTGAATTAATTTTCTAATGGTTGGTTATAAATTGGTTAATTGATTTCAAAATTAGAGTTTTATTTTCATTTTATTTTAAGTAGATACGGTTAATAATTCATTCAATTTGGAAGCTTTAAATAATTAGAGAGAAATTAGTAGGTGGATAGATCATATTCTCTGTGGGACAATATCTAATTTACTACTTGTCGATTTCATATACTTGCGGAGATTTTAGCAAACGGTGACTTTTGCTTAGACAACCTTTTTTCAACAAAAAATTATTTTAAATGCCTTAAATTATATTCTTTAACCGATTTGACTTTCAAATCTTTTGAAATCATTTCCAAACAAATATTAAAATCAGTTAATATTTTAAAGCGTACCTCAGACATATAAATCAAATCTTGCTAAAGTGGTCATGCTACTTGCTATTCTTAAAACCTTTCATAGCTTAATCTCTGACCATTTCAAAAATGCTTGCCAAATTTTTGATGCACCAAATCAATGTTCTATTAAATTTTGGTGTACTAAAAATTATTTGTGCACTTTATGTTTATTTTGGTAATATAAGAATTACAACTAAATTTTTTTGCCAATTTTTACTTGATAGATCGCTTGAGAATTTCATAAATTTACCTCAATTTCATTATGGAAATGATGATGATCAAATTTTGTAAGCTTATAGATAATATTTCATATCTCACAAATTATTTTCATATAAATATCAAATTTAATCACTTATTTCCATAATACTTTTGTAAAATCTTTTAAGCAAAGAATATTTTATTAGTTCTGGCTCTATTAATTGCTTAAATATACATTTTCTATATGTTACCACCTTGATTCCTCGTGTAACTCTACAATTTTCATAATTTTTGCATTATTTAGCCAAAACTATCTTGTAAAATGTGTTAGTATCATGCTTACTTGATGAATTTCCTAACTACTATTCATGAATATTGCTATCTCATACCAACTTTACCTTGTCTTTGCATTTCATCCATCTTACTTTGATTTCTTCAAACTTTCATGCTAAATATAGTTTTTCGCTTAATTTGGTCAAATAAACTTCATTTCCTCATGCTATTTTCAAGAAAATTGCATTTCCAATAATTATTATACCTCAGAAAATAAAAAAAATTCATTTTAGCATTTTTGGCATTTGATAAACTTGCTAAAAATATAAAATGACTTTAAATAATGCATAAGGCTTATTTTCAAGCTAGGTCCTCAAGCTATTTTCATATATTTCTAGTTTTTGCATTCTTACTAGCAGGATTGTGACATTATATCCTCTTTAACACAATGAAATTAATATACTTTAAATTGCACCTTTTCCTTGAGGATTTGCTTTATATTTGTTTGATATTCTTTTTATTAGCCATAGCCTTGAATTTTCTGTAATAAAAATGTCTAATCCTTTGTCTAGTGGAATTCATGGATCATCACCAACTCCTACACCACTGATCACACCACACGTGCACCACAAACATGCGTTTCTTCATGAAACAAAATGTCCAATTTTCAACTATTATGCTACTGAAATTTTATCAACACATCATTGTTCATAACATTTATTCATCTACTAAGGAAATATATTAAAAAAAATAACAAACAAATATTAATATACTAAAATTCACAAAATTCAAACTTTATTTATTTGAGGTAGCAGTTATCGAGCCAACTTTGTAAAATCAAAAAAGCAAAATATTGCCACTATATTTACTAAGTGGAAAATTCCTTACCCGAGGCCAGTCTTTTATTCATTCAGTTTACTTTCTATTTCCTATATAGTGGGAAATATTTTTGAATTGTACCTTCTTTTAACACCTTTATTGGATGTCATTGAAAAAGATAAAAATTACACTTGACAGGGAAGAAGTACTCAACCACCTCTCTATTTAGACTTAGTATTTTAGTTTAGTCCTATACAAAATAACTCCTCCTTATTACAATTGAATCGATCATAAAGAAGGCACTAAGGGATTTTTTGCTTTTAATAATAAAAATCTTAAATTACAAAACCACTATTGCATTAGTTATCTCTCCTATGAAAGCTGAAACAAAGATGTCAGTTATGATTAAATCTTCTTCACTTATTTTCCAAAATATGTAACAACTTGAGTGGCATTACATTTACTATCGATTTATTTTCAACTAACACTCTTAAGACTGGCTTTCTATTAAGATGAGCCTTTATATATTTTATGTGCTTAATTTGTCATCTCCATAGATGGCTTTTCAAAAACCACTCTTTTAGGGTAATCTGGCCTAGTGGCCTGGATTGTTATGCCACTAAAGTGATCCTCTATGCCACTCAAGAATTTTGTCCCTTAAGTATTTTGAATCTCAATGATAACTTTCTTAGCCTCTTACATTCTAAACTTCTGACGTATAGTTATAGAAGATGTAACATATCAAAGGGCATTGGCTTACAATCCAATAAAAAGCTATCAAATTCAATATCTGGTTTATTTGAATTGCTAATGGACTCCTATTTATTTGAAATTGAATTCTCTGTAGCTTTATACATGAACTCAGACTTGGCTTTAGTCTCTTTTTTCCTTCTCTCAGCTACTCTTTATCTCTAAAGCTTTCTCTTCTATACATGAATTAGAGGTTGAGGAAATTTGTTATGATCCACACTATGCCACTGCTTATTTAGTATAACTAGTAGTGGTGGCACCACAAACCTCTATCTTCTATTGAATATTGGAGGCCTCATGTCATCTCTTCTTGGCTAAAAACTGTAGTTTTTTTTAAATTCAGTTGGTGTAGGTGGTCTCCTATATGATATTAGGAGCCTCTTGTATGGAATTGGCATCCACTAGCTTCTAAACCTATTTAATTTGATGTTGGAATGATGAAGCACCTCCTTTTTCTCTCTGGATTTCTTTTTCAAGTCCAATAATATTCTTAGATCTAAATTGATAGAATTGATTGATGCCACGGGTGGAAACGGTCCTCCTCTATAAGCATCGCATCCTTCTTTTCTACATTCAGGTCTACAACCACCATTAGTTGTTAAGTAGAAGGCTAATAGATCTGAGGAATTGATACTTGACCCTGAGGAATCTGCATTTAACATTGAGGAATTGGTACTTCACCCTGAGGAACATTTTCCCTTGGGCCTCTCCATTGATGAATAACCTTTTGGTCATAAACTTTATATTAAAAACTTGGATTTATCCTACTACTATCACCATGAATTTGAACTCCATCATTGTTCTTGTTAGCAGATAAATGTCCAGACTCTTTCTAAGACTGAATCACCACTTTTGTGGGAGGACTCTAATTTTCTTATTGCCTAAAGATTTGCTCATTCATTCTAACATTGAATTCTGCATTTTTTTATTCCTTCTATAAAATAGTTTGAGTAGTAATTAAATCAACGATGATTTTAAAATTTTATCCTATAGAGCGAAAAGGTGTGTTAGTCTAACTTTGATCTTGAGGTATCAAGCCTTCATTAATTTATTTCAATAGACCACTTATTTCTACAAGAGAATTGGTTAGATTATTAATCTTGATAGTTTTTTTTTCACTTATAAATTTGATAATCTTATTGGAATGAGTCCCACTAGGCATGCTAAAAGATTGTTACTCTAATTTTCAGAAGACCGGGTTCAATCAAGTGTGAGCATGATAAAATAATTTGCTTCCTCAATAAGAAACAAAGAAACTAACTTCTATTAAATGAATTGTGAATTTTCAAATACCTTTACCATAATTAGTTTGGATTTTAATGTGCAATTTTCTAAATTTAAGAGAATGATATAAAAGGAAAATATTATATAACTTGACTATTTTAAAAAATGGGAAATTTTGTAATAAGGTAGTGTTTGCAAGCTAAAATAGTAAGCTAATGAAAAAAGAAAAATATATTTGCATAAAGATTGATAATTGACAAGTTTTGTTATTGATCATTGGATATTATTGATGATGATTGATTTTGGGGGTCGTTTTCAAAACCATAATGGCCAATGATGAATCCATGAAAATATTTCACAATTTGAAGGAGAATGATGAAAAGAAATGACTATCAAAACATTTCAGAGCCATCCGAAATACTAAACTTTGCCCGATAACCAACCAAACCTTTTATTGAAACCTAAACAAACCTTTACCTAACCTTAATCATGTTGGAAAAGAGGTTTTGATTGATGGATGCGTAAAAATTCCTTTTAATAGTCATATAAGTCAATACATCAAGTCCTAAAAAAGGACTCTTTTTGATTAACTTTTAATAGTTTTTATTCTAATTTATGCTTCATATGTCTTAATTTAACCTTAGAAAACCTCGAAATGAAAAGTTAAACTTTGGTCAATTTACTGTTCTAAAGGTCAAATCGAGCTCCAGAGATCAAATTTTAGTATGAAACTATCTTTTAAAATTATATTGTGTTCGTAGGTTTCATTTGGTAAAAAGTCAAAATTTTAACCTTCGATGGTCAATGTGGGTCCTACGCATATCCATGTCATTATTCTCATCCTTAAAATAGGCAATGTTTCTTTAGATTGATCACTAAGTAAAGAATATTCCATTTTGGAATATACTATGTCAAGTGTTACTTTTAAAGATAAAGTGCATGTCCTTTTACTTTTTAAACCTCAAAAAGTGCTAACTAATTACATCATCTACCCTTTTGTATTATTCTATAAATAGATGGTCTTAGGTTATAATAAAAGGGATGAGGGAGGAGAAGATAGATAAAGAAAATAAAGTTTTCTAATTAGCTCATAATTCATGAGAGAAAAGTGAGGTTTTCTTTATCAAAATTAAGTGAAAAATAGCAAAAATAGCCTAAACTATGATTTTTTTTAATTTCACCCAATGTTTTCTCATTTCTCTACCCAAAGGCCACCCATATAATCCTAAAAATCATCTTTAATTCTAGTATAAAAATAAATCCAAAAACCTTAGCAAAATACAATCAAACAATTATAAAAACCAAGCCTTTACTGAACCAAACTCTCTTTACTTTTCTTAATTCAATCTTCAATCTTTGGTGAGTTTCTTCAATTTTTTAATGCCAAATATATTTAAAAACATCTCTTCTCACTTATAAGGTCTTTGGTTCTGAGTCTAGGGTTTGATTTCATCATTTTTAATTAAAATAGTGCATTTTAGGTCAGCCACTGTGAGGAATTGCTAGCTAGCTATTCATCATGGTTGGCCAGCCACTTCTTTTGCTTAAGTTGGCCATTTAAGTGGGCAAGCTAGCCAAACAGTCATAAACCCCCACATTTTGATTTTTTGATCTAACAGGACTCCAAATATGTATTTAGGGGCCTCAAAATCATAGGAATGTTCTTATTTCACTTAAATAAGGCTAAAATAAAATACTAGGATGATTAGATCTCTTTCATTTTGCTTTTGGTTTTCACTTGAAATGCTTTTATTTTAATCTTTTAATTTTGTTTTCATGTTATCCTTGATTTGAGTTTCATTTACTTTCAATCAAAAACACTTTAAAAGCTTTTGGTTGATGATCAAGTTCAAGATATGTGTTTTATACCTATGATTGTGTGTGATTATTATTACTAACTCTTATTTGTTATGTGTTAATTGATTATTATTATTACTAACCCTTGTTAATTATGATTATTTGTTGATGATAATTATCACTAACTCTTATTTCTTGTATGATTATTGTTACTAACTTTTAATTGTTTCTTGCATAATTACATATTATTTTGCATCTAACATGCTTGATTTCATTGCACTTATTTGATTGCATATTACTATCATGTGTGTGCTCTATTTTTAGATATTATGCACTTTGTATGCATTCTGACTTATATCACTATCATTCTTCCATGTACCCAAGATTTTGTATGCACTCTAAATTGCATCATGCATCATTTACATTTGTATATACCTCAAAATTAATTATTGTGTGTATCATGCATTGCATCCTTCCCTATTTACGTAATTTGCATTCTATATATATCTTACTTAATCTCTTAAGTTCTCAATACTAGCTAACCATTAACTTCTACTAACTCCAACTAACTATCTCTAACTTTTGCTAACTCTTACTAATATCTAACATTTACTTTTTATGTTCTTTACTTTACAAGCACTTATAATCATGAATAATGGTCATATTGCTCACTCGATCTTTATATCTATACCCATATCAATATCTATATCTATATTGCTAGTATTATATTGCTATATATGCTATATACTACATATATTGTGATACTATGATTATGATGATCTCTTATTATTCAATAATTCTTATTTGTTAACCATTCCTTTTCTTTAATGTTTATAATAAATCATTTCAAAAGCTCATATTTTCTTTAATCAAAATCAAATTTTTTTCTTATTTTCATGAACACTTCGTACCTTGAATATAAATAAGCAATATCTTGTTGAATGGAATCTTTCTATAAAAGGAATAAAATATAATTTTGATAGCTAAATGATGGATTGGGAGGATCACTCCTATGGAAACATAAAGCTATTTGTGTGTTCAAAATATTATTTTTTCAAACTAAAATCTCATTTATATCTTGATTCTATGACTTGTGTGATCCACTTTTCAAATAATGCTTTTAACCCCTATTATCACTTCCATTCTTCATAATATGCTTTGAAACCATTCCTCATTCTTTTCCTTTTTAGTATATATTTTCAATTTCCTTTTTAAATCTTATTTTCCAAATCATTTGTTAAATAAAACCTTTTGCCATGGCTCATACTCAAGCTCAAAGGCTCTATTATTATAGGTAAAAAAAAAGGAGATATTGGTGAAAGGATAAGTTATTTACTAACCTTGTACTCATGATGCATGCATTTATGTCCATGTTCTTTAGAGGTTGTATATCCCATCCTTGTATATGACTATGTTATGTGTACTTTTTATGATCACACGCCATATGTTATCATGTTTACATGTTCTTTGTTAATTTTTTGCACTTTGCATGACTGCCTTAAAATTTTTTTGCTATATTTACATGTCGTATTATATATGCCATACCATATGATGCTTTAATATGTTATGTCATGCCATGTTTGGCATAGTATTCATGACATGATTTGCTATACCTTGATTTGTTTCATACTATGATTTACTATGCTTTACATTATTGTCATGATATGTCCATTGCATATATGCCATGTCTATGCATATATACTAGGTTATCATGTTGATTTATGTATACCATGCATAATATGCTAAATAATACCATATTACGTCATATGCCATGTTATGATATGTCATCATTCTTATTTTCATTTTGTTATAATATGTATGATATATGCCATGTTCGATGGAGGACATGTATGATGTTATGATTATTGTTATGTCATCATTTGCCATATATTGTGCCATATATTATGATTATTATGTTCATTGCATTTTTCCATATAGTACATATTGTATTGCTTGCATCCAAGTGGTTATAGATCGGTATACATACCTAGATTGGACCTTCAATGTGCTGACTGGTACCCACCACATCGATAACAACCTGATATATTCCTGTTTATATTTGGCAAACTGTGCTATGTTGTACTGTGCTATGTATATAATAAAAATGATATTTTGTAAGAAAGTTAATTGAATTATGTGATTAGAAAACCCCCGATAAGCCGGAGCGGATCTTTAAAGAGTTATTATAAATGATTCTTATGACTTGATTAGAAATTATGTTCAATATTTATGGATTATTTTATGAGTCAAATGGTTATAATTTGATTATTTTTAAATATTATGGATTATTGTGACTTCCTATTGATTTTTGGGACAACTTTGTAGTTTGCCTATTCACTGGGTATTTTTTTGAGAAAATACTCACCACTCTACTTTCAATCTCTTTTCAGCATAGGTTAGACTTTGTTAATATTGTACATAATATGGCTATCATGTGGACCGCTATGACGTATGAAGTAGACGGGCCGGAGACGGAGGTACATTTCTTCATACACCATGATGTTGATGCAGTTCTATCATTCAGAGTCACCCTAGAGCCGATAGTAGTCGACTACCATACACATACAAAGAGAGAGGATTTTATCGATGGTTGCATGAAGATTATTATAGTGACGCACGTTACTACCTCAGGGGTTTGGGTCTTTTTGACCTGGACCTAGTTTTTGTCCAGATCGTTTTCTCCTTGTTTTGAGATAGGGCTTGTGTTAGGGAGTAACTGAACCTTTTTGTTGTTGTTATGACAGTACTCCTTAGGTCTAGACTGACCTTGTGTATGTTTAGGATATATGAGTTTGTCCATTCCCTTTTGGTGTACATTTGTATATATTTAGGATAACTCATTCCCTAACATCCCTTTTGTAGTACGTTATCTTTATGTGTATTATATCAGCAGTATGTTTTAGGTTGCCATTATTCTTGCTCTTGTCTGAATGAATGTTATTAATAAATTTTATTTACGTCTGATGGAATGTAGTAAGAATTGTTGGATAGTGCTATTGGTTAAATTATAACTTAGAAGTGATGCCTCTCCATGTCGGTGCCTCGGGTGGAGCAGCCAGAGTATCGGTGCTATCCGACGGAGTGTCGGTAGGGAAGGGTGTCACAAGGTGGAGTTTATTGTTGTATATTGATATTTGTTAGAGTTTTTTTTTATTTGGTGCTTTGGAAATTTTCGTTAAGGTGAAAATTATTAGGGTTTGTGATGCAAATTTGGCTTAGATTTGTAGTCTGGGCTATTACTATTCATGGTAATCTAGTTTGAAGGCTACATATATAGGTGACCACGTTGAGATGTGTATTTTGATCCCGAGAGGAATGCAACCCAAGACATACCTGTATTTTAAACCATGTTTAAAGGTAATCTTAGTTTTCAAGGCGAATACGGGTAGGAACATGGTCATGTTTCGTATAAAAGGTGGCATATGGGCCGAAACACGACATTGTAATGTGCAGGATAGGTGTTTTGACTTTGGGATATTTTTTCCATTTAGGTTATATATATAATTGTACCAATTTTTGGGTTTGACATATGAAATTATTATTTTTGGTTGTAGCTATCTAACACTCCTTTCTAAACTCTTTATAGTGAAACCCTTTCTTCTTTGCTCATGGTTTTTTCTCGTCTTGAAATTTTTCACGTTAACCTCTATGTCTACTCTTTATTTCTTTTACTTGCTATTGTTCTTGTGTGTTTATTTGTTTGCTTTGATCGTCTCCATAATATAACAACATCATGTAGTAAGAGGAATAGTTATGAACTCTGTAATAAATAAAGGGATGGCCCCAAATGGTAAAAAAATTCCACAACCGTTTGAGGTTATCTTGTACTTGAAAGAAGAAGTAGAAAAAAGAATAAGTATAGTGATAATATAATTCTTCATTGCTGTAATAAATAAATAGAAAAATAAAATTTGTTCCGTGTTGTTTTTAAAATAAATAAAAATAAAAAAATTAACTGTGAAATGTTTACTAAAAAATCTTTTGTGAAAAACCATTTATTAATAAAATAAATAAGATTAACGCAAAAATAGAAAAAAGAAATAATAAAAACATAGTCCTGGGCATTTACCATTATATCCACAATGATCTATCATTTTATTACTATCCATGATAAGCTCTTATGCAATAAAACTTCAGTTGATTGTGAACCTTCAGGTACTATCTTATCCAATATTTGTTTAATTACTTTTTTACTCGCAAATGCAATATAAGCATTAGATTCAGCAATAATGATATCGTCCAACATTACCAAAACTAGCCATAGCCCCACAAGAGTCATAGATGTAAGGATTGATATATAAATAGCTATTTTTTTTTACTGATAATCATATAAAGTAGAAGATATTTTAGCTAAGATTATACTACCATAAAAAATTTAGGGCTGAAATTTTTATACGATTAATCATTAGCAGTCTTCAAGTTTTATTATTTTCTGTTTAACTTTTAATTTTTTTAAACTTTTTTTTCACCCTTAAATTTATACTTTCAAATTAAATTCAACTCATACAATATTAAAATGAACAAATATTTGATTTTAAATGATTTTAAATATATAAAATGTTAAAAATTAGCTTCAAAATAATAAAAATAAAATTAAAATGAATATACAAGTTAAAATTTTTTTCAATTGTAATATTTTTTTAGTCAAAATTATTTTAGTCTATATAATTCTTTTTATCCATATCAACATTAATTTATAAAATATACAAACTTATATATTGCAGTTTTTAAACAGGATTAATTTGAAAAATTAAAAATTAAATAAAAATAATAAATGTTAAGAGGTGCTAAAAATTAATCATTTGGCATAAAATTTATTGTTCCATCTAGAAATTGTTTTCTAGTAACCTCTATTATAGAATAATAGAACTATATGGATAGAAAAATCCATTATGAAGCTGCTTAGAGATGTAATCGAGCTAAACTAAGTCTTTGCAAACTCGAGCTTAGCTTGTCAATGATTACTAGAGTTTGAGATCAGCTTGTGTTTGAAAAAATTTTCAACATTTAAGCTCAATCTCGGCTCAGTCAAGCTAGAGCTTGTCTTAAAAAGGCCCAAGCTTGGCTCAGTCAAGTTTAAATAAGCTCAAACTCAACTTAGAAGCTAAGCTAACCAAATAACTAATTAGTTTGGAGTGAATCACATGATGACTTTATAAACTATTTACTATCTTTTATTTCACTCTTTTTCAATGGGGGATTTAAACCACAACACCACATACTATAGTAATTTATATTAGGCATAATACATCATCATGCACCTGTATTTACATGAATTTATTACTTTGCCCCTTATACTTCTAATTTTATCAAATTAATACTTCAACTTGTTTATAGCCTATTATATAAATACTTATACTTGTATGAATTTGTCACTTTTTTCCTTATACTTGCATGAATTTACCACGTTACAACTATGTATATAATAATGTGTTATATCTTGTGTCTTACCAATAGTACACAAATTGGTTTATAAGCTATAATTTAGGCGAGTTGGAGTATTTAAATGGTAAAAGTGTAAGTAAAGGTGTCAAAATAGCAAAAACTGCCAAGTTCAAGGGGCAGCGTATGTATTGTGCCTTTATATTATATCCCTTACATCTTTATTGCTTACTTATTGTGGGATTTTTAAACTCCAACAATACACAGTATAACCACTTATATTTTCATACATTTTTTTTCAAACCTATTTATTTTCTTAAATTAAAAATAATATAATTGAATTATGATTGAGTTTTCTTTATTAAAATTATTATTGAACTTTAATTACTATTTATATCTTACACCATAACATTTGAAATATTTTATAAAATATTGACATTTTTAATATTTTACTTAAATTTTTATTATATTTAATAATTTTTTTACTTAATAGTAAACTATTATATTATATTACATAATACTAATGTATATCATAAAATACATAATTTTATCATATGTAATTCTTTTATTATAATTATTAGATTTTTGTATAATATTATAGTTTGATAATAAAAAAAATCCTATAGATTACAAAAAAAAAAAAAAAAAAAAAAGTCAAATAGATGTCACGAATCAATTGAAATCAAATGAAATTATAACTCAGACTTCAACCTATATTTAAATCAAATGCGGCAACAGTATGCTGTTATTGATATAGTTACAATGCAACAGTAGTAGTTTGATAGGTAGTGGTTAATAAATTAATAGAATTGCTTGTATAACACAAAATTTAGTATTAGACTACTCAATATTTAATTATATTTAAATAATATTTACTTAATATTCTATTTATTAATCAATTTAAATAATATTTACTGAATTTTAATACTAATACTTAAATTATAAATACATAGTTCTTTTTATTTCACTTAATTATTTTTTATTTACTTAATAGTAAATTAGTACTTTATAATATTTACTTATTAATTAAAATTATACTTAACATTAAAATTAATTTACACAAAGTTATATAATTTTATCATGAATACATAATTTTATTATTTGTAATATTTATATTATTAAATACTAATTTAAATAGCATTGTATTTGTGACACCCCTCCCCACTGATACCGAGTCAGACTATATAAGCACCTTTATCATTCCACCCAAGGCACCAACATGGAGAGGCATCACTTCTATAATGAAACTGCTCTAACTAATCCACCATAACATCAAACGTCCATAATCATAACAACATAATAACATCCAACCAAAACGTGTAACAGATGGCAAGGATCACATAAGCACAACTGATATGAAATATGTACATAAATATATACATAAATAGATATCATTCTACAGATGGAGAAACAAGGGGAAAAGGGGTTATCCAAAAATATACAAATAATATACCAAAAAGGAGAGCATAACCCATTAACCCCAGAAAAGGTGGCCTAACAAGCCCTAGAGAGTACTGCTATATCTACAGTCAAAAGTGCAGTTACTCTCTATCACATTCCATCTAAGAAAAAAGTAAAAAACTATTGTGTCTTGGGTGACTACGTCCAGATCAAGGAGACTCGAACGCCTTGAGTGCTCTCATGGATGACCGTGAACACCGTCTAGAAAGTTGACTCTCTCTGTGTGTATGCGGTAGCCTATCGCTATCGGCTTCGTAGATACTCTAAAATAAAGGTCGGCATGCGCGTCGTCTCTAATGAAATATAGGATCTCAGTCTTCGCTCTATGTACATCATAGGTCTGAGCCATCCAATGGACCGCCATATGTACATACACTATTTACAGTACTAGGCTATACTAAAAAGAAAAAATTTTAAAACAGAAGAGTGGTGAGTATTTTTACAAAAAAATACCCAGTAAGCAGATGGAATACTACGCAACTCCCAAAAGAAATAATAGAGTGAGATGCAAGCAATAACATGAATAATCATGAAACAACCTCTTTCAAATAATATTTTGACCAAAACCATATTAAATAATAATTCAAATAAAATGATACCAAATAATATCAAATCAACTCTTTTAACTAGTAAAACATAAATCTCATATAAACTTTTAACGTAATCTTCAATCTTTCAAAATCTAAATTACTCAAATATTCAGTACATTAAATTAATCATTCTCTGATCAGGTTGCAATCAATGTGGTGAGTACCGATCAGCATACTAAAGGTTCAAATCTGGTATGTATACTGATATAGAAAACTATTCAGATTATCCCCAAATGCTTTTATAAATCTCGAGCGTTGTCCCAAATATAGTAATTATAAATCTCGTGCTCATATCCGTCGATACACTTTGTACCCCAAGTACAAGAAATAACAATTTCACGTGAGTTGTTGTATCCTAGACATAGTCTTACATCTCATCGAATCCTGGCGTATCCTGGATACGGTCTTACTGTAACCTTTCCTCTTTAGTATATTCATACATTCATAAATAATAACATTTCCAAAGTAATTCATGTTTTCAAATCAAATTGAACTCAATTTATCATTACAACGCATGTTTGAGTTTTTAGTTTAATAGAAGTATTCAAAAATCACTTTTTGAATCACTAATACTCAAATTTTAAGCAGAGGCACCGCCCCTGCACTCACTGAGGCACCGTCTGTTCTCTTATGGGTCACTCAGGCACTGCCTTTTGGATTACAGAGGCGTCACTTTTATGGTCTCATTGAGTTAAGGCGCCGCCTTTATGGCTTGAAGAGGCGTCGCCTTTATACTACTAATGCATCGCCTCTGGGGCCTAAATAGGCTAAAGCACCACCTTAGTGCACAGAGGCAGCTCCTAAGCGCATCTGTAATGTTTGAATTTTTAAATTTCAATAGAAACAGGAATTTTAAATCCAAAAATCAATCCAAATCATCTAAAAACAAGTATAAAGATGAAAGAACTGAAAATAGGAAGTCCACTCACAAAAATACAGATTCCTTTGCTTCTCTTTCTTCCTCTGGCGACAGAGCATCCTTCCCCCTTCTTTTTTTTTTCTTTTCTTCTCTGCGTCTTCTGCTTATCCTAATAATGGTGGTTTAATGCCAAATTACCATTTAGCCCTCCAACTTGTAATTTTTCAATCATGTCCTTTTTCCAAACTTATTTTCCTTACAATTTAGTTCTAATCTAAAATAACATTAGTTATTCAGGTATAGACCTGACAGTAATTACTTCAGATTAAATTAGTAGTATATAATATTTAATTAATAAATTATATTATATTTATTTAATACTAAAATTAAATTGTATTTATTTAATACTACCACCTATTACTAATATTAAAATTAATAAACTACTAAACAAGCTTATTTACGAGGTCATTCACAAGCTAGCTCAAGAGCTTTTTTAACAAGCCTACAAGCCTATTCATGAACTTGTTCATAAGTCTATTAATGAGCTTGTTTACGAGCTAGCTCACATACCTATTTACAAGCATATTCATGATGTTAAGCTAGCTAAGATTAAGGGAGCTCAAGCTTGGCTCGTTTATCAAACGAGTCCGAAAATAAAGTTTGGACTCGACTCATTTAACTTAACAAACTAGGCAAATAATTTTTATCGAGTTGAGCTCCGAGCAGCTCACAAGTTTCTTTGTTTATTTATACCCCTACAGTGCCGTGGTTATTGTTGTATTATTATTATGCATTTATTTTTATATATTAAACTATTGTATTTTTTATTTGTTATTCAAATTGAATTTCTGTATTTTTATTTTTTATATTTTAAGTCCTTTGATCAAAATATTAGTTCCTATATTTTTAAATGATATCTAATTAAGTTCTAATAAATACTAAATTCAATCCTTAAATTTTTAAATTATAATAATTAATTCCTTATTGTTGGTGCAATTTTTAGCTAATTCGAGATTTGCGAGCGTGCCAGGGAAGATTAATTTTCCAATTTGATGAATACTGACTTCTTTTAGATAATTGCGGATTCCCAAACGCCTTTACCACTATTTGTTTGAGTTCCAAGGGATTTGAAAATTTGTAATTGATTGTGAACAGTAAATTATTTTGCTAAAGGTAATGATAAATTTGCTAAAGGTAATGAAAATACACTGGGGGCAATGAAAATACGCTGGAGGTAATAAAAAATAGACTGGAAGTAATAAAAATAAACTTGAGGAAATTGAAATTGTATTGAACGACAGTGAGTATAAAAATTACTAAAAGCTATAGAAATGACTAAAAATTGATAATTAATAATTGATTGTTGATTTGGCTGTGTTGATTCTTGATTTGTTGATTGGATTGGTTATTGTGTTTTGTTCATGCTGTTGCTTGCCTTCCTTTAATAGCTCAGGTACTTGGTGTAGAAGTTCATGCCTCTTTAATTCTTCAGCTTATTACAGAAGTTGAGTCTCATAATTTTACCAATAATTACCTTCAGGAAACCTACGTCCTTTGCATTTCCTTCAACTCTTCAGCTATTCTCTGTTTCCTCTAGTTTCCTCTAGAACTTTATTTTCTTTTCTCCTAATCTAACAATTGAATTCTTCATCAAGTCTTCAATTCTAAATAGTCAACACAATTCTTGATTTTTTCAGTATCTTCTAGAAGATTCACATTCCTTTAGCTTTAATTCCCCTAAGCTCTTCCTGTAACTTGCTCTCTTTAATTACCTCCAGAAGCTTCTTTCTCTAACTCAATAATTTTTCTTTTCCAAGTAACATCAAATGGGCAAGATTTTAATATTAGGCTCACTTTGGGCTATAATTATAATTGTAAGCCCAAAAATTCATATTTGGGTACAAACAATACCCCCGCATATAATTAGTTTGTGTCAAGTCCAATACTAATTTATATGGATATAGAGAGCCCACACAGTTACCTTATACTTTTCCTTAAAACCAATCAAATTTCCCCCCTGCAATCAAAACTCTAATCCTGGGAAAATAAATTTTCTTCTTGATCTTCTTTGGTATATTTCCCCAAGAAAATTTTGAATTTAGTAATCACTATCCAAAACCACAAAATCCTTCCTTCTATTTTCAATTCTCCACAAAATTCATCTTTCTTTCAAAACTTTATTTATTTTTATTTATTTATTATTTTTTTCTTTTCTTCTTTTCTTTTTTTCTTCTTCTTCTTCCTTGCTCCCGCCGGCCACCAAGACTAGCCACTACCGCTGCCTTTTCTCTTCCTCCGGCCACTTCTTCTTCTTCTTCCTCCACTAATGCCACCGCTTCTGAATATCGCGACACCGCCAGGAAGAGCAGCGATACTGCTGCATATTACACTACCGCTCCTTGCGCGTGACTCCTCATGTGCGTGACCGGACTACCTCGCGCCACCGCTGCTGCTCTTTCCTCTCAGCTCGACATCGCTGGTGCTGGAGAAGACCGTCAAGCTGCTACTTCTCCTTCCTCGACCAGTGTTTCCAACAGTAGGAGAGATTGGTTTGCTGCTATCCAAACCGAACCCAACCAAGCCAGGAATGAGCGAACCGAAATTGACCGAACTGATTCTGACCCTGCTTCTGGTTTTAGTTCATTCCGGCTGGGTTTTGCTACATTTTTAACTTCCTCTAGTGAATTTTGTAAATTAAAATCCTCACTCAAAGTATACTGTCGGAGGAAACGCACAAGTAATTTTATTTCTTACTTCTTCTGTAACTTCTTTCTGCATTATAATGAAATTATAGCAGAACTGCTATATTTTGTGTTGTGGATGAAATGTGGATAGAATGGGTTTTTCTGTAGGTTCATTGTAATTAATTTGTAAAAACTGCTTGTTAAACATATAGGGGAAATACTACCCAATTTTCACCGTGAATTTCAGTGAAATTTATAATTTTTGCTGTATAATGCAAAATTATTTCCATTACATCCAAGATTTAACTTGTATAATTTCACATTATTGAACCATGAATTTAATTATTTTAGCAATTGATTACCAAAATAATTATTAACATAATTTTTAGCTTAATTCAAAGGAATAAAATCCTTAAATTTAGCTAAAAATTCACAGCAAATTATTTTTAGAGCCAAGTTCTAGTAATTTCTTCCATGAAATGGCTTCTGAGAATTTTTTCTTCATTATCACCCTTGTGTAAGCATCAATTCCTATATTACCCCCTAGAAAAATATTTATTATCAATTATTTAGCATTATTTTGCCAAATATGTATCTTAACTCCACAAAACTCTGAGGGTAATAAGCATTTTAAGGCATCTTACTGACCAAGAGACTATTTTAGCTCATTACCTCCTTATTTCCCTTGCAAATTCTGTTTGATTTAATATTTTTCATTTTTGACCCATGCTTAATTTTGTGCCTTTCCTTCAAGAATTACTTTGGAGAAATTTAGTAAACTAGCCTCCTTATATTTTTCTGGGTCATTACCTCCACACTTCCCTTAGTAAATTTTGCCAATTTAAATTAGTCTTACTTTTTCGCACCATTCTGGCTAAGTGCAAGGGTGTAATGCTTTGGACCCTAGAGGAAATAGCCTATTTGAGTTCTATTTCACCAAATTATTGCTAGTCCATCAAAGATTTAAGCCAAATACTACCTTTTTATCTCATTATTGCCATTAAATCTTTGATTACCCCATCCACCAAGAAAAAGAAAATAGTTACTCTTGCTCCAGCTACTATGAGGAAATATGGTTCAAACACACTTTCCTATTTATGTTAGCTTTGTTTTGATTTCCAGCATTCTTATTTGCTTGCTAACAGTTGAGACTAGTAAGGAGAACCCCTCACCATCTCGTTCTCCTTCTCCTTATGTTGATTCTTTTATTTTCTCTGAGTTAGATCATTCACTACCTCTAGAGATGGACACATTACCTCTAATCCCAGCTGCATTACCCTTTGATTCCAAGTTATTACCTTTAGGATCTGATTCTTTTCCATATTCTCCATATTAGCCCCTGATTCTACCTCAATATTACCTGTGTCAGATCCATTACCTCTTGCTCTAGCTCAATTACCTTCTACCTCTGATTTGACTCATTGTGCTACTCCTTAGGTATGTACTTCTATTTCTCTATTTTCTTTACTTGTGCATTTTCATACCCTTGGCTTATACTTGCTTGTTATAGGAGATTGACTCTTGGTCCTCCATTGATGATGTGTGGATCATGGTGGATCTCAGCTACTTGGAGATTCCTTTGAAGGCTTCCCCTATGGCTTCTTCGACTCTAGATGATGCTTTAAGGCTAAGGATTTAGTGAGGACTATCTTTAACTTAGAGATAGGTACCCTCTAAAAGACTCAAAAATCCACAGTGCTTTCAGTTTATCACCTTAGAGCAGTATTTCAAGTCAACTGCCATTACTGCTTTGAAGAACCAGATTATTTTGAGCTTCTCTCACCTGGAGGACTCTAGTGCAGCTCATTTAACAACCTCAAGCTATCTCAATCTTTTCCACCAGGAGAAAAATACCTTCTTTACTAAGCAACTCAAGATAAAGTAGATCAAAGAAGAAGAAGTAGAGGGAAAAGCAGCCTTCCTCTAAGTAACCGAGGACATTGAAGAACAGGAGGCCAAATTAGCAGCTTTAAAAGTCCAAAAAGATAAGCTTCTCTATAAAAATAAAGAATTGACTTCCAAATGCAGCCAAGACAGCTAAGTCTATCAACATATATTTGGAAAGCAAGAAAGAAGCAGTAAAGAGTGGCTACACTAGAAGGAAGAGTCCATGATTACTAGGCAGAAATATCTAGATGTTTGAGAGAACCTCAGGGGCTTTACCTTTGATTCCCTATGACCCATTTCCATCTGTTCATGGATATTAATACTTTTTGTAATGCCTTGTGATTTGCTACAGTACTGTTTATTTTATATTGATGCTTTTTGGACATGTACTTGTTGATTACCATCCTTTCATGGATGATAATTATAGCATGAGTACTATAGGGCATATTTACTTCATTTAGCTCTGTTTGGGCATTTCTCCTATATGTTGTCACTGTCCATAGAACACATCACACTACAGCATTCATTTGCACTTCAAAATAGCCAATTTTCAGCAGAAGTGCTGTCGAAAGTTTGTAAAATTACTATTCACTTGCAAACTAACAACTTCACATAAAAATAAATAAACATTAACATACCAAAATTTAGCAAAACCAAATTTTATTTATTTACAGTGGCTATCAAGCCAACTTTCACACCCAAAAAGTAAAATTTTGCCACTTCATGCACTAAGTGACAACTTTTTGGCATGTGGCCAATTATTTTTTTTATTTTCCTTTTATTTCCCACATAATAGGAAATATTTCAGCACTACAGTCCCCTGCAACATAATTAATCTCTGAACCTGTTATGCCTTTTGCCCCCCGAGTGTTCAGAATTTTAGTAGAATTTTTCTCAGCCTCCTAAATCATTTTCTTTAGCTTGAATTTGGTTTCAACCTCAAGTTGAAACTCCTACTTATTTTGTCTTCTTTAAGGAAATTTTTAATGCTCTACCCTACGCCACTGTTTGTTTAGTGAAACAGGTGACAACACTACAAATTTTGGTTACTTCTTACTGAATTTTGGTGGTAGCCTTTGCCATCCCTCTTAGGCTTAAATTTGTAGTTATTTCTTAATACAGCAGGTGCAGAAGTCCTTTTCTCTAGTGCTGAGAACCTCCTATGAGGGACTGGTCTCCAGTAGCTTATAACCCTGTTGGAATTCATAGTGGAAGGCTGAATCACTTTCTCTTTTTCTCTGATTTTGTTATTCATATCCATATTGATAGGATTCACTGGAGCCTCCTTTTCTGCTTTCTCCTTTAGAGGTAGAGGAGAAGGTACACATTCATCCTTCCCTTGGGGAATTTGTATAGGACTTTGATAAAATGACATTTAGCCTTCAAGATTTTGTATTTGGCCATCAGGAATTGCTATTTCATCAGGTAAGACGTTGCCCCCTGAGCCTTGCACATGATTTTAAGGATTTGGTGGTTGGCCTTAAGGAACTTATAAATTGCCTTGGGGAAATATTGTCTGACCTTAGGCTAGTACCTGCTCTTGATGAATATTGCCCCTCGAGCCTTTTTCTTGCTGAACAATCATATGGTTATAAATTCCAAGCTGAAGACTTGAATTTTCCTTATTACCACTAGGAACGAGATCTCCATCTTTAGGCTTGGGTTGAACCATCACCTTTGGAGTCCCTTACTTTAGATGCTTTAGATAGACTTCAATCATTTTAGTCAATAAAGTTATTATCTATTGTAAACTTTGGTTAAGAGCACGAAAATTTTTTTGAAGAGCATTGATCATTTGTCCTGTCAAATCTCAAACCTACTTTATTCCTTCTAACAATATGGTTTGGGCATCAGTGCCCTCAGTAGCAGTTATAATAGTATTAGAATTTTGCCTTGAATAGCCAAAAGCTAGTGCCTCGGTCCAAGTTTGATCCTGAGGCACCCATCCTTTTTATGTTTGTTGCATTTGAGCACCTATTTTATAGGCGTATTGGTCAGATTATTAACCAAAAAATTTCTTCATTTTCAAAGTTGAACATTCCATTGGAATGTGTCTCACTGGGTGTGCCAAAAGATTGTTGGTATAATTTTTAGCTAATTCAAGTTTTACGAGTGTGCCAGAGAAGATTAATTTCCTAATTTGATGAATACTGACTTCTTTCAGACAATTACGGATTTTTAAATGCCTTTACCATAATTTGTTTGAGTTCCAAGGGATTTAAAAATTTTTAATTGATTGTGAACAGTGAATTATTTTGCCAAAGGTAATGATAAATTTGCTAAAAGTAATGAAAATATGATGGGAGTAATGAAAATACACTGGAGGTAATAAAAAATAGACTGGAGGTAATGAAAATAAGATTGAAGAAACTGAAATTGTATTGAACGACAGTCAGTACAAAAATTGCTGAAACCTATAGAAATGACTAAAAATTGATAATTAGTTATTGATTTGGCTGTGTTGATTTTTGATTTGTTGATTAATTGTTGATTGGATTGGTTTTTGTGTTTTGTTCATGCTGCTACTTGCCTTCCTTTTATAGCTCAGGTAATTGGTGCAGAAGCTTAGGCCTCTTTAATTCTTCAACTTGCTACAGAAGTTGAGTCTCATAATTTTGCTAATAATTACCTTCAGGAAACCTGCATCCCTTGCATTTCCTTCAACTCTTTAGCTATTCTCTATTTCCTCTAGTTCCCTCTAGAACTTTCTTTTCTTTTTTCCTAAGCTAACAATTGAATTCTTCACCATGTCTTCAATTCTAAATAGTCAGCACAATTCTTGATTTTTCCAGTATTTTTTAGAAGATTCACATTTCTTTAGATTTAATTCCCCCCAAGCTCTTCCTGTAACCTGCTCTCTTTAATTACCTCCAGAAGCTTTTTTCTCCAGCTCAATAATTTTTCTTCCCCAAGTAACATCAAATGGGCTGGATTTTAATATTAGGCTCACTTTGGGCTTTAATTATAATTATAAGCCCAAAAATTCATATTTAGGCACAAACACTTATAATTTTATTTTTAGCTAATTATGTCTTTTTTTTTTAAATTTTTTTTACTAAACTACTAATTTTTTTAAAAAAAATATACTCGCTTATTATTTTCTTATATAGTTAAGATATAGGTTATTAATTTATAATAAATTTTTACAATAAGGAAATATGTATAATCAGAGTTCCCTTCTTCGTAAGGGTTAGGGTTTTCTCCTAATGAAGCGTTTGGCCCTTTCTAGAGTGTCTTTATTGATCTTCCATTGTTTTTCCATAATGTAGTCCCCTTACGCGTTTCTTTTCTGCGTCTCCTACTGTTTTCTCCTTTCGTTTTCCCTTTTTGCTTTATTCTATTAATATGTTTTATTTCTAGTTTATGCCCCTTTGTTATTCTATTATTTATCGAGTTTTTCTGTCTTTTAACGTTGTCTTTCTATTTGTTTTCTCCTCTCTTTTTGCCCTCATCTGATATTTGTGTATTTTTTTTGCAATTGCGTAATTGACAAAATTCATGTTAGATCAGTGGCAGACTACAAACTCTGAAGGCTAGTCTGTGCAATCTGCCATGCAAACAGTTGAACCTTAGGGCATATAATGAGATAGAAACAATTAAGCTAGACAATGAAATAAATGGGTCATAAGCTTGATAAAAAATATTACGTCTTATAAGTTCACCATTGTTAGATAGGCCTTTCAACTCAAATGTTCTAATGGATACAATAAAGAGAGTATGAAAATTGAAAAATCAGTTGTATATCATGAATAGGGAAGGAATTTACATCTATTTCGGTTTGAAGATAAAAGAGATATTGAATGGGTGTTGCGGAACGAGACTTGGCATTTTGACAATAATTTTTTTTGCCAAAAATATTGACTGGAAATGAGCAACCATCATCCATGACTTTTCCTTATGCATCACTATATCTTCGGGCTTATGATTTACTGTTACATTGCATGAATAAGACAACAATAAGCATGTTGGCTAAGAAGGTTGGAGAGCTTATCATAGTTGATAAACATGAAATTAATGTTGGATGTAAATTTTTTCGCTTCAAGGCTAAGGTGCAGATTAAAGAGCCTATTCTAAGGGAAATAACGATATCAGTTAAGGGGAATAGAGTTTAATACTATTGAAACATGAGGGTCTGCCACTCTTTTATTTTTATTGTGGGAAATTGGGTCATATAGTTAGGAATTATGAAGATTAAAAAGGTGAAGTTGATAATGCCCTGGGACAATGGAATTTCTCTACTCAAAAGAAATAAAGATACCTCCTTCGGTCAAGTGCATAAAAGATCAGCTTTTTTTCAAGACACCTGACAAACCAATATCTAAATAAATCCACAAAGCCGCCATGGGCTAATATCCATACCATCTTCTCCTACTTTGAACTCACCTAGACAATTAACTAGTGACAAGAATCATTACTCACATCGTTAAAGAATTTTCAGATGAAAACCAAATCTTCCCTACCAATACCCGAACACCAAGTCGAGACTAGTCTCCTGCCACTTTCTAAACCCACCTCTACAACCCGAGAAGCCTATGATACTAAAGATGAACAAATACCAAAGAATATTGGCATAAAATCTTACCTCACAATAGTCTGAGAACGTATTTTTCCAACACCTTTAAACAACCACTATGATCTTGACTCACCCCAACCTAATGAATCTATGAAAAACATCTTCCAAACAACCATGACTCTAAATATAAAACCACCTCAAAGGACCTGGAGTAGACTTAACCCAAACCCTTATTGAACCTTTGAACCCCTAATAAACCCCAAGTGAAAATAGATAGCTCCTTGGCCGGTAACTAAAAGAAAAAGGAGAAGGTTTCAATAAGACTATATGCAATAGTCTTTAACTTGTATAATGTCAATTGTGAATTTTTTCAGTGGCAGAGGTTGGCAACTTCTGCCAAGAGCCATGAGTTACCTTAGTTGGAATTGTTGTAGGATTAGGAACCCATGTACAATTTGAGTTTTAAAGAAAATAATTCTTTTAGAAGATCCTGCAATAGTGTTTCTAATTGAAACTAGACAGATAGAGATGGAGATGTTCAAAATATAAAAATAACTAGGCTTTGATAATGGTATTAATGTTGGGTGCTACATAGGGATGAGTGGTAGGAAGGGTGGCCTGTCTCTTTTTTAGAAATTAGGGGCTCATGTTTAGTTGTTATTTAAATCATTACATCACATAGATGTGTTGATTTCTCAATTAAGTGACTATTTAGGCTAGCGATTTACAAGTATTTATAGATGGTCAGAGGAGTAATAAAAGTACAAAATATGGGAATTATTAGCAAAATTGAGCAATAACAACATTGGACCATGGGTATGTGAAGTAGACTTTAATGAAATCTTATTTAGTTCTAAAGGGGGGGGGGTAGGGCATCATAAGGATTTTAGTAAAATGGTTGCATTTCAAAATGCTCTTAGTTCAACCTCTCTTGATGATTTGGATTTCAGTGGTTTGAAATTCACTTGGTCTAATGAAAGAATGAAAGATTAAAACATAAAGAGCGTCTGAATAGATTTATTACAAATTAAGAATAGATGAATCAATTTGCTCACTACCATGTGCGTCACTTACTTAGACAAACCTCGGACCATTGTCATGTTTTCTTGTAATGGGAAATCAAGAAAAGAAGGAAAAAAGGGTGCAAGCAATTTCAATTTGAATATTTATGGATTCAAGATGCAAGCTTTAAAACAGTCATTGCTGAAGCTTAGGCCAGGCCAACAACCATGGAGTTTTATATCCCATTGGTGGCAAAGATGAATGAATGTAAGGTAGCCTTGAAAGTGTGGGAACATACTTATTTTGGTCATGTGAACATTGAGAAGAAAGATTTGACTAAGGAATTAAAATCACTTTAAAGACATGTACCAAATTGTAGAGCAATTACAAGATAAAGAGAAATTTATTAGAAGTGTTAGCTTGAAAAGAGGAAGCTTTGTGGCATTAATGATCGAGGATATCTTGGATGAGGCATAGGGAGAAAAATATAGGTTTCTTTCATAAGAAGGCAGAGGGGAGAAAAAAATGTAATATGATTACAAAAATTCAGACACCAAATGGAGACCTTTATGAGGATGACGAGGGGATTGTTCAAATCATTCAACATTACTTCAGGGATTTATTTTCCACAGTTGGACCATCTAACATGAATAGAGGAATTAAAGTTATTAACAAAAGCATAAATGATTATATGAAAGTGATCCTCTTTTAACCTCTTACTCAAGAAGACATTTTCACTACCCTTTCTTAAATGTGCCTAACCAAAGCACTGGGTCCCGATGGTATGCTTAATTTATTTTTCCAAATTGTTTGGCATATTGTTGGCAATGATGTCACTAACTTGGTTTTAAATATTATTAATAATGGTGCATCCCTTGTAAGTATTAACCACACCTTCAAAGCTTTGATCCCTAAGGTTAAGGACCACCAAACACCTAAGAATTTTAGACCTATTACTCTATGCAATGCTTTTTTTTTAATTATCATTAAGTCAATTGCTAACATGTGTAAATCCATTTTACCCCATTTAATCTATAACACCCAGTTTGCTTTTATTTTGGGTAGGCAAATCTTAGATAATGCTCTATTGGCTCTTAAAATTTTTCACTGTATGAGTTTGATAGAACAGGGTTCTAAAGGCTTTTATGCACTGAAAGTTGATATAAGTAAAGCCTGTGATAGAATGGAATAGGTTTCTTATAGCATATAATGAGAAAAATAAGTTTTTCATTTAGTTGGATTAGCTTAATAATAGGTTATGTCTCATCTATATCTTAATCAATTTTAATTAATGGTTACCTAGGTTAATCTTTTCATCTTTCTAGGGGACTTCACAAGGGGGATCTTCTTTCTCCTTACCTTTTCCTTTTATGAGCTGAAGCTTTTTCTAGCCTATTAAGGAAAGCAGAAACTCAACAATTATTATATGGCTATAAAATATGTTGTTTAGCTTCTTCTATTTCTTACCTCTTTTTTTTTTTTATAGATGATAGGATTATTTTTAGGAGAGCTTATCAAAGCTAAAGACTATTATAGATATTTTTACTTGTTATGAACAAGCTGTAGGTGAAAAAATAAATTCTTATAAGTCAAAAATCTCTTTCAGCACTAATTTTTCTATTGATGCTTGTAATGCTTTATAACATTACCTTGGAGTGAAGTAATTGGATGAGCATGCACGATACTGGATGAGCATGCATGATACTTAGGCTTGCCATCAATTATTACTCATTCAAAGAAACTTTTATTTCAAGATGTCACTTACTGAATTAGGAAAAAGCTTACAAATCAAAAGGAATGATCTCTCTTTATAACCAAAAAGGAAATATTCATCAAAGTGGTAGCTCAATCTCAAAGTGGTAGCTCAATCAATTCTAGTATATTTTATAAGTTGCTTTAAGCTTTTTATTCAGGTTTGCAATGAAATCAGTTTTATGCTAGCTAGTTTTTGGTGGGGACAACATAAAGAAAAGAAAAAGATTCATTGGTGCTCATAGAAAAAGTTATGTAAAGCCAAAAAAGGTGGATATTGTTACATATACCTGACTCACTTCTAGCACACACCTTGAAGGCTAGGAATTTTTCAAGAACATTGTTTATGGAGGCCAGGAAGGGTTAAAATCCTAGTTTTTCTTGGATCAGCATTGTTAAGACTAGAATTATGCTTCATAAAGGTCTTATATGGAGGGTAGGTGATAGAGAAAGCTTCCGGATATGGCATGATGGATGGTTACCTTAGAAATCAAATTTTAGAGCTTCTATGCCCTATGTCGGAGTTAATAATACATATAGGGTGAACTTTTTAATTAATGATAGTAGAAGTAGCTGGAATTGGGTTCTTGTACATGAATTATTCCCTTAAGAATAAGCAAAATGAATATTGGCCATAGTGTTGAGCTGGAGACATCCCAAAGATTCCTTAATTTGGCACTTCTCCAAGTTAGGGTTTATTTGGTAAAAAACAACTTACCATCTTGCATGTAGTATAAAACTGTACCTGTTAGAGAGAGGCACTTCTTCATTAACAACAACAAATTGGAAATGGCTATAAAAGATGTTAAGTCCATCAAAAGTGAAAATATTCACCTGGTGACTATTGAAGGGCCTTTTACTAGTTGGGTTAAAGCTAATACGAAGAGGTTTGAACTCTAATGGGATTTGTAGATGGTGCAGGGTTGCCCTAAAAACTTTTGAACGTATTTTTTGAGATGGCATTTGGAGTTTAAATTTCTGCTACATAAGCTGCTTACATTTGGAAGTATCTAAAGTCGAGAGGAGAGGAATGCTTACAGCTTGGATATATTTATAGAACACTCGCCCGACAAAGGAGGGGCTCTCTTACTTTCTTATGCTTTTATGGATTATTTTATATGCTCAAAATAAAATGTCCCTTGAAAATAATTTATTAGACTTTAGTAGTCACTACCAAAGAGCCATGTCGACCTTAACTGAATACGAGAGGGTAACCAAGAAGTAGCAAAATCAAAGAAATATCAATATGTAGGATAGTTAGCAAGCTCCAGCTCCACGATACCACAAAGTTAATTTGCATACAACCATCAAATAGGATTAGAGGATTGGGATAGGTGTAATAATTTAAGTTGCTTCAAGAAGAGTAAAAGCAGTGAAGGTAATGCAAGAATTGACCTCTCTCACGCTAGAGTTGGCTGAGGCTACCATCTGCAGATTAGGGGTTTAGCTAGTAACTTCCATGCACTTGCTAGATATGGTTATTAAAAGTGATTTGTTGCCACTAATTTTGAAACTTAAGACTGCTTTAATTGCCCTAGAAGAGCTAGGCCTCATTGTTTCTAATATTCAAGAGTTGTGCTCCAACTTTGATTCATTTACTTTTCAAAATTTTCCTCGAATAACAAAGAAGGCTGCTCATAAACTTGCTTAGTTGTCTTTTAGCTTCGATAGTTTAGAAGAAACTTGATTTGAGTCATTTCCTTTTGTGTTTCTATGAAAATGTCTGTTTAATTTTCAGCTCTTCTTAAATGAAAGTCTTTATTTTCTAAAAAAGAAGAAATATATATAATCTTTAAAATTATTTTAATAAATAAGAATAATGAAAATTCAATTTAAATATATATGATAAATATTTTTATCTACTTTAATTCAAAAATATTTTGTTAGGCATACTAGCATTTGTATACCTACTTAATAGATTTATGATTTCACTAATTTTTTTAATAGAAAAATCTCAATTTATTAAAAAGAAGAAGATGAACTTAGATTTTTTTAAAACATCTATAAAACCTCTTATTATGTGTTAATTTTTTTGAGAAATTATATAAAGTGTATGAATTTTTTAAATTTTATTGTTGAATTATATAAAGTGTATGAATATTTTAAATTCTAATTAATAATTTTTTTAAAAAAAAATATCACCTGCAATAGGTTTTACAGGTTAAAGTTCATATACATATATTTTAAATAGTAAATTAACTTAAATACCATCCTTTTACATTATATTTGTTTTTTTTGATTTAAAAAGTTTCATTCATTATATTTATATTTGAAAATATCATGTATATTAACTATATCTAAAGTTCCTTTTTAGAGAGGGCTAGAGTTTTGCACTTGAAGTAACTAGAGTTGCCTTATAGAGTTTGCTCAGATCTTCTTTTTGCTTCCATTTTGATCACTCTTGCAAAATTTTCTTCTGTTTTGTTACTGTAAGTATACATTCTCAACTATTTTGTTTATTTTATTCAATTTTGTTAGGGTTTTCCTAGAGTTTTATCCCTTTAAAATTATCATTCTCCATTTGTTTTTCTTTTAACTTTTTTTAAATTAGTTGTTTTCTTTTATATGGTGCAACCTCTTAACATAATTAACCATATCCCAAAAAATGATGTTTACAAATGAGGAATGAGGGTCTATGAAACATTACATTCAGACTTCGATTAATTCAAAGGGTAAAGAGGTAGTGCTAAATTAAGATTAGGAATGAAGATTGTTCTTCAACCCTAATGAAGAATTGTTTATCCAGTTGGTACGTAATGGACTAAATGACCTTTTAATTCTTATTCTTTAATGGAGATGATGAAAAGGGTGTGGAGAATTAAAAAAAAATGTTATTTGTAGAGAATAAGGAAAGAATCTTTTTTTTTTTTTTTTGATTAGAAAATAAAAGGGACAAAGAATGGGCATTAATGAACAAACCTTGACACTTTGATAATCATTTATGCTTATTAAAAGAGGTGGTGGGAGAGGAGCAACCCTCATCTATTGAATTCTCTTTCGCCACATTGCAGATCAGAGCTTATAATCTCCCATTAAATTATATGAATGACAAAACTTCACAAGCTTTAGCTCAATATGTTAGAGAGTTAATCATAGTATATAAGCATGATAAGGATTTAGGAGGGCGTATGAGCAAGTTGGAGATGTCTAGGCACCAAAGATGGTTTCAACTGTGACATTGGAAAGAGAATCGGGTACCACCTTTCTAAAGGGTGGAGTAAGAATCATTTCAAAAATTTGGAGAAGCCTCATGTGAAAGGGTCACCATCTGATTGCTCAAAAAAAGTGGGAGACTACCTCGAGACTAAGCAAAATTCATTCTCTAAATAGAGATTTTGAGTTCAAAAAGTCATTTCTCCTTGGCTACTTTTATATTCGGTGGCACCTATTACACATTTCACATCACTCTAGTTTTGATTTGGCTAAATACACACAAACACACATACATCCATTCATAACAATAATAAAAGAATAAAAATAACTAACATTTATGATTATTTACATGGATTTTCCATTAAATGCATTAAAAAAATAAAAAAGACATGGGAAAGTAAATATAGTTCTAAATCCAATAAAACACTTACAAAATAAATGTTAGCACAATAATACTTCCATCCATACACAATATATGTAACCATTCACAAAATCAAAGATAGCAAAAATAGTTGAAGATTTTAAAACATAAAAACTATAATAAGATATGCAAAATGACATAATAAATGATTTAAGTATAAAGGAGGGCAAAATAAAACAGTTGGTAGAATAATACATCTAAAGCATGCCAGCAATTTAAACAACACAGAATAAGATAAAATCATCATAAATGGAGGGGACTAATCCCAACAACCTAAATTCATCAAAATATTATAAAAGATATTAAACAACTAACCCCCAAAGCCCATTTTATTATTAGGAAATTTAAAACAAGTAACCCCAAAGCTCATTTTGCTTTCAAGTTAGATATTTGTATGGCATATGATAGAGTTGAGTGGTATTTTCTGAAAAATTTCATGGAAAAGATGGGGCTTCATTCTAAATAGATTGATTTGGTTGTAAGATGCATTTACAAATTTTTTTTAATTTTATATTAGTTAATGGTGTGCCTGAAAATTCATTTTCTCCTATAGTTACACTCAGAGACCTCCTTTCTCTATATATTTTCCTTTTATATGCATTATTAGATTTTTAACTTAAATTGTAAGGAGTCCTAATTGATTTTAGATTAGGAAAATTTAGTTTCTTAGAAAGGAATTAATTTTGGAGTAAAATTCTAAAACTTCCTAAATAAGTTTACTTGTTGGCAAAATTTTAGTGGTCTATAAATATAAGAGTTTATGGGTTTTCAAATGTGTGAAAGCCAAGTGTACGGTGGAAATCTTATGGTGACAGAAGCCAAAAAGCCAAATGTACAAGACAATTTAAGATTGTAAACTTGAGTGGAAGCTAGGTTTTGACGTGGGAATAACATTAAGAGGCTTGATGTGGGGATAACATCAAGGGTTTGGATATGGAAATAACATCCAAGGGGGCTTGGGGCTGTGGAAAACATAGATGTGTGATTCTTGTATTTTTCTTTAGGGTATTTAGAGAGGTTTTTCCTCTAGGGTATTTGTAACACCCTCACTACTATTTACTCCATTAATAACATGATTATAGACTTAATGATATTAAAGAATCTCTTTGTCAACATTATTTACAATAAGTAAATACTAATCTTTAAAACTATCTTAAGTGTTTACATCTCTATGTACATATCACTATTTACATTATATAAATATCTCTTTTAAGATTTTCATCTTATCAATCTTCTTAGTTTCTGTCGTGGTCCGCGGTACTGCCATCTCTCGCTGCTGACTCAGCAGATATCAAACACCTATACTGAAAATTTTTAAAACAAAACGAGTGTGAGTAATTTCAAAAGGAAATTACCCAGTGAGTGGATAAAAAGCAATATTTTAAAAACGATAACATAAAGAAATCTTTTAAATCCAACCTCCAATAATTTCAACAATAAGAACCAATGATCTTCAAATTATTTTATTTATATTCAAATAAATCTCAAATTCCAAAAAGAAACACATCCATTACTCGTTTGAATATTTCATAAAATCTCCTTTTTATTGCGTATTTATTTACTGAAATAATAGGGATTTAAATAAACATCAGTATTCAATAGTTTCGCTATATTAATATCTATATAGCATCACTAACTAACCTTTCTCTTATAAAGTCAGGAATTCAGACATAAAATAATTCATCACTAATTCAAGCCGTAC
>CATIWO010258831.1:0-12494 GCA_949673435.1 Macaranga tanarius | reverse complement strand
AAAATTCAGCCAAAACAGAGCACGAATTTAACTATCCCAAAACTCTATCCAACCTAGACAAAAACTCAATTAAAACACAAATCACTTACCAAGAAGTGTTCTAGCACTCAGGAGGTTGTTAATCACAACTTGAACTCTTCTCTTTCCAGCCAAAGCAACTCTCTCTCTCTCTCAAACCCTTGTTCTTTTGAAAATAATAGTGCAACTCACTTTTCTTTTCCCTCACACACATACATGCATACATATCTGCTCTCACGTTGGCTGGAGAAGATCAAACCAAAATTTGTGATATTTTAATGCCAAATATCCACTTTGGGCCTTAATGAATCACTCTTCTACCCAACTAACCCTTATACTTATATTTGCTACAAACAAGCCCTTACAATCTAGTCCTTTCTACACTATATTTACTTAAACTACACTCAAATAATTCATTATCAAATATGCATAAAAGGTATCTCACACACCACACACGTGTGCTAGAGGAGCGAGTGCTATATTATATATTTAAAAATAATTTATGAACAGTAGTTTTAATTTTTTTTATCATTACTAAATATCTTAATTTTTTTTTATCATTACAAATTTTTATAACTAGAAATAGTTCATAAAATATAAATTAATCTAATTGCATGTATTGATTTATACGTTAAATATGATGAATAACTTTTATAGGTCTTTTCTTTTTAATATTTTTCCAATAAATATTTTTATTAATATGTTTAAAAATAATTTCAAAAATTAACTAACTTTTTCAGATTTTTTACTAACAAAATTTTGACTTTTTTTATAAATTTGTTTTAATTTTTAAAATGTGAACAAAATGGCATAATTTAATTTTTAATGGTGGTTTTTATGGTTATTTTTTTAATAAAGTAAAATTTACTTTGTTAATAATTACTATTAGGTGATACATTATACTTTCATTTTTATAGTGATAAAAGTAAAATAAATATAAAGTACATAAAAAGGTCACTTTAGAATCTCCCTAATTAATTATTTACAATTATATATTACGATATTTATTTTGGTAAAAATAATTAAAAAAAAAATCACATATGACCACTTTAAGAAAAGCGACTTCAAATGTCATGTCTATGTAAATAAAGCGAATATTATGTTAAATATAAACAATTAGCCAAATGATAATATTTCTATCAAATTTTACAAATAAAAATTTATAAAAAATTTTAAATATTGTAATATTTGATGTCAACAAACCTTAATCACTTTAGTTGGTTGCCTTAAATTAGTGGTAGGGTGATATATATTACGTGAACTTAAGCTTATTTGTTATTTTTATTGGTAATTTTATTTTATTTTTTTTGAGATATATCATGAAATTTAAATTTTATGTTTCAAATGGTTTTATTTCATTATGAAATTAAAAAACTAATTATAATTTATACCTACTTTAGTCAATAAATTAGGCTTATCAATAAATTACAACAAAATTATTGAATTACAATTAAATGAATTCAATTTTTTTAAGCCTAGTTATAAATTTAAGAAAGATTGTTGAACTATATACTCAAGTAATTATGATATTCTTTCTATAAACGACTCTATTTTTCTAAGTAAATTTTCAATCAAGTTTCAAGCATTTGCTAATCCTATAATTATTTACACTAGTAGATTAATAAAATAAAGTTAGTGAAAAATAGTACTCCATGAGTAGCCCAAATGACAAAAGGTGTATATATCAATTGTGAAAAATAGAGATCGATCCGTGCCCTTTAGCTCTCCTCCTTTGTAGTAGGAAATTAAATCACTTAAACTTTAGCAATTGGAAAAAAAAAATTAGTGTAAAATATAATGACTAAATGATGTACATATTGTGTGTGTATATATAATTGGGAGTCATTCTACGGTGCAAACGATTGTATCTATACAACTGAAATTAAAACTGTTAGATTAAAATTTAATTAATTATATATATTTTATAAGTATTGATATACTAAGATAATCAATGGTTGTAATTAAATAAAAATTGATTTAATGGTTTTTAATTCCAATTGTATAGGTACAAATGTTTGCACTATAGCAAAAACCTATAATAATTGGAAAAATGCATCTTAACCCCTTGTATTCTCAATTTTTTGATATTGGACATCTGCACTCTCAATTTCTGGCAAATTGAGACTTTATTAGAAAATTGACATTTAAAAATATCCAAATTAGTCCCTGTAATTTTTAAAAATTTCTACTTAATTCTTATAATTTTTATTATTAACAATTAAGTCCATACAGTTACTAAAATAATTCAATTGAACTTATTGAAAATTTTAAAAAATTATATATTTTTTATATAATTAAGATATCAATTATCTATTTCTAATAGATTTATAATAGTATGTATATACATACATACATACATATATATATATATATAATATTTTATTTATTTTTATTTGACAAATATTATAATTTTTCACTAGTATTTTATTTATTAAATAACTCATGTATTTAATAAATTAATAATTCTATTAATTAAGCTTTTTAAATAAATAAAACATTAATTTATGAAAAAATTTTGGGTGACCTTATTTTTTTAGCTACTTTGATATACTTTATTTTTATCACAATATGATGAGAGTATATTTCATCATCTAGCTAGCGATGGTTATTAGCAAAATGTACTTTACTTCGTAAAAAAGAAAGTAAGTATATGAGACACCTTAATTAACTATAATATTATCTTTAAAGTTATAAAATTTAAATTTATAATTTTTGATAGTATATTATTCATTAAATATTTCATATTTTTTTATTGATTAAAAATTTATTATACATAATTTTTGCTATATTTTTATATTAATTATATACATATGTGATGCACAATTATGATATGTCATAATTTTTATAACTATATATGTTTTTAGTGTTATAAATCTATTAAAAATAGTAGATGATTGACATCTTAACTTCACAGTTGTGGCCTTGTGAGAATGGATGCATCATACTTAAAACCGTTTGTCACAAGCTATACCAGTATTGGTCCTGGACAAACCATTGATATTCTTGTGACCACAAACCAATCTCTTGGCCTGTATTACATTGCTGCCAGACAACACTTCACAGGTCCATTAACATTCACACATTATGATAAAGCAAATGTTACTGCCATTCTTGAATATAGAGGCAACTACAATTTCTCTACTTCTCCTTCTTTCCCGTCCACCCTTCCTTCATATACAGATTATGAACCTCAAGCCAAATTCTCAAATAAATTGAGAAGCCTCCATCATCAAAATGTGCCAAAAAAGATCACTACTCGAATGTACATTGCAGCAGCTATGAACTCATTACCAACTGAAAGTAGTAATTTATTTATAGCTGAGAGCCTAAACAATGGGAGCTTTGTGAATCCTATACCGGATGTGCTTCAGGCGTATTAGTAGTACGATCTTTTATCTTCTCTTTTCCTTTTTTCCCTTTTAAGAACTTTTAGACTTGACTCTCAGGAGTTTAACTGTTGACTTCTATGTGCTCCACCATAGTTTAATATGTGTTATTTTGATTCAGGACAAGCTAAACTGTAAAATCATATTGTTATAGCAACCTAAGTGGTTTCTACACTGAAGATTTTCCAGACATGCCGCTGACATTGTACAATTTTTTTGGATACGATTTGAAATTTAAAAGCATACACCAACGCTGGGGACAAAGATGAAAATGCTAGAATATGGAGAAGAAGTGGAAATAGTGTTTCAATCATCTGATATATTGAATGGTTCAGCAGAGCACCCAATGCATCTACACGGGCATGGCTTTTATGTTGTTGGATCTGGAGATGACAATTTCGATTTTGAAGAGGGTCATAATTTGGTTGATCCATCTTATTTGAACGCTGCTATAGTCTCAAAGACTGGATGGCTTGCTGTTAAAATCAAAGCATTAAAGCCCGGTACACTTTTTTCTTTAAACAATAGTTAATAAGTCAATTCAACTCCATGCCTAACTGATGATGCTGAACATGGTCTTATTGTCAATATTGTCAGGGTATGGCTATGGCAACTTCTCTTTCATAGTGAAGAATGGTGGCACTCTTGAGACTTCTATTCGCAAACCTCCCCCTTACACACCTCCTTGTGATGATGATGCACCTCCAATTGAACTTTTAAAATCTGGATATTTATATGCTAATCAACAAAGAATATAACCATATATTTCTCTATGCACAATAAAAGTGCTGTTGCACAAAAATTTCTCAAATTAGTTTTGATAACAAATGAGCTTTGATATGGTGGATAACAAAAGACTCTCCTGTTTATTAGCAAATGATGGCTACTGATACAATGGTATAAACTAGTAAAGCAAAGATCTACCACTACTATGTCTGATCAATACTGACTCTATATGTAAAAAGTATAAAATTCGCCTTTTTCATCAATCATCAAAATATGAAAAGATTTGAAGTTACATACTCATTCAAACTCTTCAGTTCTCTTCTAGCACTTATAGGTGCGCATTGGGTGAAACTAAACTCTCCTGGTAAATTATAGCTTTAGCAAAAGTCGGCGAACAAAGCCGCTTTGATAATTCTATGCAATCATCTAGGAACTCAAGGTCTAAATCCAAACTCTCAATCACCATATGCAAATCCTGAAGACGGTAAGATATTATAGGTTGGAAACTGTGATTGTTTAGATTGCACTTGACTATTGTTACCCGATTAATTAATCCAATAACTTCACTACCATCTCTTGAAATATAAAGGGGTGTAAAGCCCCTAACAGGCACACCCTTCAGGATTTCGCGTGGAACTGTGATCAATTTGACCCAAGATTCTTGCACGCCATAATCCTTCATTATCCATACTTCAAAACTGGTGCGGACACACCCTTCATTTGTAAGATAATTTTCGTTGTTTAAACAAAGGCATCCTCCTAAAACGTACAAATCGCTCCTTAGGAGCTGTTTGGACGAACTTGGCATCTCTGGTTTTGTGATAACCTGAAATTTCTCCTCTGCTAGATCAAACACTATAATCAGATCTTTATGTGCAGAGGTAGGAGAACATGCTAGCCAATGAAGAGCTCCATTCACCAGAACCTCACCGGCAAAGCGGCTGATTTAATATTCAGCATCCTGAATCCTTCTCCAAGTATTGCTTTTCATATTAAACACCTCAAATTTGATGGGTCTATCTCCTTCTCTACAGATTGCCACTACTTGTAATCATCAATGGATTTATCATAGCCAAACCCGTAACAATGCTGAAACGATTTCTTATACCAGCCAGACTCGTTAAGATGCTCAATCCATTGGTAATAACTCCCATCAGGGCAGATACCAAGCCACGGCAGTTCCCTGAATTCCATTGTTGTTGGGTTGAATATATACATCTTTTTTAAGTTAAAGCAAGCAACACATATCAAACCATTGCAACATCCAAGTACATCTATGTCATTGCAACACAAATTCACTGGCCATGGAAGATGAGGATTCCTAGTTGCTTTATGATAAGAACAACCCTTGGCAAGTGCTTCCAAGTCTATCGAAAAATGACCAACGTATGCAGTAATTTCTTCACATCAAGCATCTGATAACTCAACCAATAGCCCTTTAGGTTTGGAGTACAGACTGTGGAACAGTGAGCTGGTGAGCACAAAGCGCCATGATTTGCATACACATTTGAATCGCACCAGAGTCTTTGGAGGAAGCTCTTTTTGTATCTCCAGAGTCAGGTCAAGGGGTATGGCAGCCACGGGCCTCGCCATGGCTTCTTCTTCTTCCTCTGCTTCAGATTTTTTCAATATTATAGTTTTATATTCGGCTATCAAACACCTGAAAATAGTTGTTTGGTGGGATTCAACAATTAACAACTATTTGTTTTTATCCAAAATTGTTTCTGTTTTATCATCTCTATTTTGAATCTTTTTACTACAAGCTGATAGGAATTTATTTTTTTTATCTAAACTATATTACCTTTCCAAAAAAATAATTACTGAAAAAATATATTTTTTTTAGTCAACTCGAACTCGAGACCTCTGATTAAGTTAAAAGAGTCCCTTGTGAACTCATTCACACCCTCTTGGGTGAAAAAATATATATTTTTTAATTATATAGATAATTTATTTTTTTATAGTTAGTAATAAAATAAGTATTAATTTAAATTATAATTAGTAATTAAATAATGTCTATTAGTGCTTAGTTGTTTTGGGTTTCACTTCCTTTTGTAATTTATAATGAGACAAAATTATCCTTACTTTATATTACTGCTAGAGTAAGGGGTCTTGCAATCTTTTCTAGTTGACCGAATTAAAAATTGAACCGATTTAGTTTAGTTTGATTAATTAATTTTATATTTTTAATTTTTTGAACAGAATCGAATCGATTGAAATTTTGGTTTGTTTGATTTTATGTCTAAAAATTTTGGATAATCAAAATAACCGAATAAGCTGAATTTTTATTTTATATTTTTTAATTTTTTAAATAGTATAATAATTTAATAAAAAAATATAAAAATAATTAATATTTATTAAAAACTCAGTTTGATTCGGTTCAATTTTCAATAATTTTGATTTAGTTAATTTGGTTCGATCATCAAACGCTCAAAACCGACTGAACTGACCAAATAAACACTCTTAACTAGAGTTAATAATTTTTTTAAAAAAAATTACAAATTTGATATTTAAAATTTTAAATTTTTATTACTTTAATTGTTGTACTTTTATTTTGCAATCAAGTATTTAGGCTCATTACTTATAGCCCCGTTTGGCATTGCTTTTCCAAATGAAAAAAACTGGTTTGGGATCAAAAGTGCATTTCTGAAGGTGTTTGATTAAGAACCAAACTGAGTTTTGAAGAGTCAAAACTCCGTTTTGAAAAAAGCAAGTAAATGGTGCTTTTTGAAAAAAACTGGTTAGAAACAGCAATTTTTTATTTTTTATCTCAAAAATACCCTTATTAAATTTTTTGAATTACAATAATACCACTACATAATATTTTTTTTATTTTTCTTACTTATTCAATATTTTCTTGGCAAATATGTTATTATGGAAAAAAAAAATACCACGAGGAAGAGCAAATTACGTAAAATTTTATGTCACAATTCGTTTCGGAAAGGACGTCGAAATAGTAATTTGATGAATAGTACTATTCATACACTGTCAAAAAAATATGATATTTTTTTAGAAAAAAATATTATACGAGGAACATAAAATTACATAGAATTTTCTATTGTAGTCCATTTCGGAAATAGATATCGGCATAGTAATTGATGAATAGTGAAATTATTTATTATTTATTTAATTGTTATTTTGATAAATTTTATTATATAACATCAACTAAATAAATGTACGTGTGTTATTAAAAATTAATAAATATTAAAAATAATTTATTAATTATTAACATAAATAAATATCAAAATTATATTTTTATAAGTATTTATCTTTTTTAGTGATTTCACTTCAAACAACACTTTTATAATAACTTTAACCAAACAACACTTTTTAGATTTATTACCAAACAGATAAATTACTTTTTTCATTTGCACTTTTTGAATCAGTACTTTTCAAATCAATAACACCAAAATTCAACAGCAATGCCAAACACACCCTATATTTTATTCGAATGATTTTAACTTTAAGTTGTTTGATTACCTTATCAGTTCATACGGGGTCACCATAAATGATGACATGACATGTAAATTGTTTAAATGGTGAGCCCCATGTGAGCTGACAAAACACTTAATCTATGGCTCCAATAAGTTAAAATTAAGGAAAAAAGATTAGTGTCTGTTGAAGAGATATATTTTGATGTCTCTCCGAGAGATATTTTTATCAAAATGTTTCTATTTTTTTTTAATTATAAAAATCTAAAATTTATCAATAAATTATAATATATTAGTTCTTAAATTATGACACAATAGTTCATATATTTCTATTTTAAATTTTAGATTTTTATAATTAAAAAAAAAGATAAAAATATTTTGATAAAAATATCTTTTAAAAAGATTAAAATCTATTTTTTTTTTAAGAGACAATATCATCATCCTAAAATTAATGAGTGCTTTTTCTTTCCATTATAGAAGTTTCCACTTGATACTCCAAGTCTCCAACATTATTGCAATCATTAATGCCATTGTATTTCCTGTAGTGGAGGACCCCGTTGTCTTAATAGGTGGCTCATTCTCTATCACAAAATGTGCCCACAAAACTATTGGCCATCACCTTCTGCATACTTGTAGTTCAAAGTCCAAATGCTTTGTTAGAGGTTATTCCGAATAAAAAGAATTTAATTTGAAATTTGAAATTTGAAATTTAAATTTTTAAAAGAAAATAATGTATTTGTTTATTAATTAAAAATACATTTTATTATAATAAAAATAATAATATAATTAAAAATATTAAAATAAAATCTCACTAAAATTATAAAATTTTTTATTATTATTCTTCAATTGTATTGACAAAACTCTTTTATTTTGCAACTCAACAATTCGTATGTGTCACTCAATGACATTATTTAGTCAAATTGACTACTTAGTCTTTAAATGAATCCAATTGCAAAAATACTAATACAGTCTTCATTCAAAAAAAAAAAAAAAAAAAAAAAAAAAAAAAAAAAAACTCTATCAAAGAAAATCATAAAAATTCCATTAAAAACAATAACTCCATAGAGAAAAGTTCAACAATTGCAATGAAAAAAAGATTAGAGATCTGTATTTTATTTAATAGAAAAATAAAATAAAAATTGGAAGGATCACCCCAATTGAAAAAATAATTTATCGTTGGTCAAAATAAAAATTTTGAAGAGAAATAAAAAAATAAAAAAAGAGACGGTTATAATTTTAATTATATTTAAATATAAAAATTTTAAGTAATACATAGTTAGAGGTTTATTTTAAATTCTTTTGAAAAAATTTTTAAATTCACCATAAATTTATTTTAAATTTCCATTATTATAAATCCAAATAATTACCAAACAAAAATTTTTGATCCAAATTCAACTTTATAAATAAATTTATTATGTCCAAATTGAGAATAAATTCATTTTCACAGGACCAAAGTTGTTTTATTTTTGTCCGGTTTTCTGTATATTATTTCCCGTACCTTGGGACTCAGCTATTTTAATGTCAAACAACCGCTGCCATAATTTTCTCTATATTGCTCTAAGGTTTTTCTAAAATATACTTAAAATTATAAAATTATTATTTTAATTTTGCCCTCTAACATTTAAATTAGATTATAGTTTTTTTGAGAAATAAAATTTTATCTGTCTTTAATACGATGGTCAGATTTGTAACATGTATTTTAAATATTTTACATTCGATAAATAAAAATATAATACAGATAAATGCAATACATCCAAAATAAAAAAAAAATTCTTTGTAATTTTTTTTTTTTAATTTAGATGGAAGAATTTTGTAACTGTATAAAATTCATAATTTTAAAACCATCAATTGAGTTTTTATTATTTAAAAGCTTAAATAATTTTAAAATTATTTTAACAGTGTAATTTTAAAACCATTAATAACTATTATCATTTAACTATTCAATTTTCAAAATTTTAATTTAACTTAAAAAAAAAGTCACACTTGCATTGAATGGCAGATGAGCTGACTCTTAGCTGACCCAAACCAAAATGTGAAGAAGACGTTTTAATGAAGATATAGTAATGTTGTGCAGGGGACCTAATATTCTTAACAAAATGGGATTGAATAAGAAGAGATTTCTTTTCCATCTGAAGTTTTGAAAGGAGAAAGTGGAGGGAGACAATCACAGAAAGACCAATCACCAATTAATAGATTTGCTCTGAACCCCTAAGTTCATCCCTTGCCTTTTTATGAACTGCCAATAATTATGGAACCAAATGAGCAGGGACTTGCTTATAAAACATAATCAATAACTTAATGATGTCATTGGGCAAAGGGCAAAGAGAGCAATATCTTCTCCAATCCCTTTCCCTGTAACATATGCATTATGCTGAAATGGTTACATACCATTGCCAATAGAGATACACCAAATTTACAATTTTTCCTAAAAAAAATAAAGATGAGAAATACAATGAAGAAACAAATGAATGGAAACAGAGCCCTCGTTGATTTTCATTTCTTACAGTCAGACAATGGAATAAGCTGGACATAGAAACAAACAAAACATACATTATCAAAAAAACAATTTTTCTGTGGGATCAATCGAGCCAAGAAAAAATTGGATATGTCACTACGTTGAAACAACATTGAAGCAAAAAGAAATACGGGTTCAAACAAAAACATTGAAAATTAAACCCGAGAAAGGGGGTCTCAAAAATTAATGTTGACAAAATCACAAGGCAATGATTGATGTAAAATTTTGAACAACATTGTGATTGACATTCCAAATGCCTTTTGCACCTTATCACGGGCATATGCTTTAATTGCTCATATGGATTTATGATGGAAATGTATCAAATAATCGAATGGTCTATCTACTTGGTATTTGATCATCTCCTTGCAACCTTATTGGAAAATCCAAAAATGTTACATCAAAGGGATCAGCTTCATATAGTTGAAAGCAGATAGATCCAATCCAATTTAATTATAACAGAAAAGACATAGTAAGTATTAAATTGGAACAACAATTAGTGGTGGATCATAGACCACATTGAAAGAATAAAATCAAGCATCAATTATACTTGAAATATCATACCTCAGATGCCTCGATAAGTTTTGTTTTCTGGGATGGAGGGGCTAAAACTTTTTTTATCAATACTTCAGCAACCTGAGAATATGAAACGATAGATGTTAGTGCCTTCTATCAGCTACAGAAATGCACTCAAATTATTGACATTTGCAGAAGCAAAAAATGGAATTTAAGGACCTGTTTTGTGATTTTTTAAAACCGAAAATTTAATTTAAATTGAATCAATCAAAATTTTTTTATTAGTCATTCTACTGTGCAAATGTTTGCACCTGTACAAATGAAACTATTAGCTATCAGATTAATTGTCATTTAATTGTAACCATTGATATATTTTACATGTATTGATACACTAAGATAATCCATGGTTATAAATAAATAAAAACTAATATATATATATATATATATTGCAAAAAATACATGTAGTTGGTGGAAAATATATCTGTTTTTGTCCATGAAATTCTAAGATCACAACTTTAAAATCACTTCTTTTTTTTAAAATTTCAAATCGAACTTATTGAAAGCGCAATTTTAAGTTCAACTTCTAAAACTAATTTTAAAAAATTTTTAAAATCGAATAGGCTGACTGCACAGGCCTAATAATTCGGTCACAATATAAATTCATATTTTTTAATACCATCAATAGAATTTATATTATTTAACTATCTAATTTTTAAAATTTACTGTTCATTTTTTGTTAAAAAAAAAGAACGTCAAAAAATAATAATAATAAAGTCACACTTGCATTGGAATGGTAGATGAGCTGACTCTTAGCTGGCAAAAAACAAAATGTGAAGACATATTTTAATGGTAATGTTTAACAAAAAAGAAAAAAAATCATAAGAAAACAGCAATGTGTAACAAAATGGGATTGAATAAGAAGGCAGTTCTATTCAATTTGAAGTTTCTAATGGGTGCACTTGTGGCATTGAGCTCCACGCTTCATTGCATGGTTCAAGGAAAAGTCCATTACTATGATTTTGTTGTAAGTATCATGATCAGGGCTTTTTTTTAACCCTTTTTTTTTTTTATAAAAATACAAACATTCTTCTTTTCTTGAAATTTGTGGTTGTTTGTTTTAGTATATAAAAGTAAAAAATGATTATAGTTGACTGCTATCTACCATTTAAAACGGCCGACATAATTTTTTTTTTTAAAAATGTACGGAACTTCAAGACTGGCGATTCTATCAAACTTACCATGTTTTTTTGTGGGATCTTTGCTTCAGCTTCAAGAGAAGAATTTTACAAGATTATGTAGCACAAAATCTGCTCTCGTTGTCAACGAAAGTCTTCCAGGACCGGTCATTTATGTCACCAAAGGAGATACCATATTTGTTAATGTTCACAACCATGGAGGCTACAAAGTTACAATTCATTGGTTCGTATACATAATTACATATATTATCTCACTCCAATAATACATTTAATTCAGTTTAAAAAGATTGACATCATTGTAAAGTTTTGAGTTTGGGTTTTACTTACGGAAAAAAATAGATGCGGAAAGAATTTTGCTCATTTTATAGTATATAGTCAAAGTCCATAGAGCTACGGAATATCCGAGATATCAAATAAAAATAAGGAAAATTATCAAAAATGCCCCCATATTTTATTTTTATTTACTTAAAAACTTCAACTTTTTATTTATTACTTCTATGCCCAATTTTATTTTCATATATGTCTCATTCCTCATTTTATTTTCTTATATGTCTCATTCTTTATTTTAATTTTTAATTTTTTTCTATACTCATTTTTTATTTTACTATTTTTTTTATTTTTATTTTCTCTTTTATTTTTCTCTTTTTTTTCTTTCTTTTCATCTTTTATTTTTATTTTTATTTTTATTTTTATTTTTTCTTTATTTTTTTCT
>CATIWO010258807.1:0-14361 GCA_949673435.1 Macaranga tanarius | reverse complement strand
GATCTTTGATGTAGATTTTCTGGTCAGAGCTGAGATCATCACAGATTTTGGAAAACTAGAGGATACAGATAATCAAACATACTATCAGCTAACTGTCTTGAGACATAAAGATGTTCCTCTTCCAAATGTGGTAGAAAATTTTGATGATGTCAGTGAGGAGGAGGAAGAAGATGTTAAACCTCAAATAGCTCACGATAATACAAGAGTGAATAAGAAGGATGGTAAGGCCAAAGAAAGGAAAAAGAATAGAGCAGCGAAAAGGAAGAGATTTGAGGAAAGTATTGAGAAAATCGAAAAGAAGATAGAAGATGTAGCAAATCGAACTGATCAAAGGGTTAGTCATATGATTATGGATGTGATCACCAAATTTGAAGTTTATGAGACTATACGAGATGCAAGGATGGACAATTTGATGGCTAAAATAGAGGAGCTAAAACAATTGATATCTCAAAATAAAGGAACTAAGGCATCAACGGAGCCATCTATTGAGATCATAATTCCAGAGACTTCATCTTCGAATGCATCCAACTAGGGGAGTTTTCTTTCCCTTTTATTTTTCTATTTATGTTTTATGTTTTGCATTTTAGTTTGTTGTTGCATGAATAAAAGACCTTTCACTTGAGTTTTTTAGCCTATTTTTATTAAGAATTAGTGTCATTAGGTGTGTTTTTCTTGAGTAAGTATGTTAATCTTCTTTTAATGCTTTATCTTGACTATTAAGTTAGAGGAATAATCTGTGATTAAGGATTTTTAAATTTTAATGAACTTAATGCTTACTCCTTCATTGAGTAATTGAACTAGGATGCTTGATAGTTGAGAAAAATATTTGTAGGAATTTAAATATTTCATATAGTTCATAAATGCATAGGAACTAAATCATAAAAAATAATAAAAAAATAAATAATAAATAAATGAACTCCTTAAGCGAGATGGAGTATAAAATGCACTCATACACGTACTCCAATGCTCTATAAAGGGTATGAGTATTCAAAGGACTTTATTGAGGTATCCACATTGAGTAATATAGAAAGGTGGGAGATACTACAATAGGAAAATCATAATAAATAAATTGTGTGCCTTTTGAGTGTTATTAATGAAAAGAACTATTTGAGTGTTAGAGTTTCATGCCTACTTTCATTTTTCTTGGTTATTAATTATGCTTTTTCATGAATTCAACGAGGGAGTTTGCTTTTCACTTGGTAATTATTATGTTCTTGGTTATAAGTTATTGCTTTAATTTTCAGTTGCAAACATTGTATTAAAGGGAGATTGAAATGGTTCCTCAAGTTAAAAACTACTCATAATGTTGGTTCTTTTTATAAATAGGTTATTCTCTTGTTTTTGCTTGAGGATAAGCAAAGGCTCAAGTGTGGGGGAATTTGATAAGTGTGAAAAACACTTTTTTTTAGCACTCCATTTTATTGCATATTAAGTTTAGTAGTTTCATGTTTAGTTAGTTTTTAGTTAATTTAGTTAGTTTTGCTATTTTATTTTAATTATTAGTATTTATTTGTTTTTATATTGAATAGATAATTTTTGTTGAGTTTTTTGTGGTAGGATGCATTTAAGATGAGATGAAGATAATACTTAAAGCTAAGATAAGATTGGAGCTTAAATTAGAAGGTTATCCTCGCATCAGGTCTGCACGCCCATGCCATATTCGTGCACAGCCATGCCTAAGAATTGAGAAAAGTAATCTTTAGGGGTGCACGGCCGTGCCAAAATCAAGCACGCCTGTGCCTGGTTCTAAGTGATTCAGAGTTAATAAGCTGCACGCCCGTGTCTAATTCCTATGCACCCGTGCATAGCTGATGTGGTAGTCATTCAGAAGCAGATTTGAAGCTGAAGTTTAGTAGGATTGAGCTTATTTTTTAGTTCTTGGTTAGATAAAGTTTGAAGGGTTTCAGATTACCTTTCTTACTAGGTTTTTAGGTCTATAAATAGAACCATTTAATTTTTATTAGAGGTTGTTCTTGTTTTGGTTTTCTATTCTTTTTGCTTCATAATACATTTTCATTATATTTTGCTTTAGTTCATAGTAGAGGAGATACTTGGCTTCAAGTTAAAAGAGCAAGGCTTCTTTACATCGTTTGGAAGGAGGTTTTTCTTATATCAACTCTTTTATTGTTCATTATGTTTAGAATTGTTTTCATTTCTTCATTGTTTTCTTTTATTTTTAATATGAGTGGCTAGAATCCTTTTTAGGGTTCTTATTTTGAATTGACCATGTTCTTATTATGATTAATGTTAGGTTGCTAGATCTAATTCATTGGTTATTGTTGTGCTTAAAGTCATTTTAGGACTGATCACCCTAAGATTGAATTAATACTATAGGCTTAATCGAGACATAGGTTTTGTAGGGTTAGGCAATGACCTATTAATTGCTTGATTAGTTGAGAGACAGTTAAGTGATTAGTATTGATTAAAAGGTTGTGTTTAAAATTGGATTTAAAAGACATTAGGTTGGTGAGAGCCAGTAAACTTAATGTTAATTAATTACCAGTTAATTATAGGTTTATCTGAGAGGAAACCTATGGTTTCTAAGATCCCTTCAAAATGAATTAGAAATAGTATAGACCTAGTTGGTTAATCAATCTTTTGAAATAGTCTAATTAAGAATAAGAACCCTAGCTTTTAATATTTATTTGAATTTGAATTTTACTTTGTTTTAATTTGTTCTTACTTTTTAAAGAATCCAAACTCTATTTCGGTGTCTAAACAAATGAACATAATTAGTATTTCAGTATTCAATTTACAATCTCTATGGGACGATATCTTTATTACTACTTGATGCGATTTTGTGCACTTGCGGATTTGTACTCATCACATGCATTCTTGCATTATATTTGCATATGTGTTGAATGTGGATGAATGTGAGTTGTGATTAAGAGGGTTGTTTGAAATGATGAGATTTGGTGTATATGAGGCACCAACAATGTTGTTTGAATGCTTGAAAACCTTGTTGTGATGTTTGAAAGGTTATACAGGTTATTAGACATGGGCGGGTGGTATTAAAAAATGGTTGTGCATAAGTTTGGTATCAAATTCAAACCCAGGCATGGCCATGCACCTTTTTGGCACAACAGTGCGTGTCCAGAAGAAGGAAAGTGTCGAATCAGGCATGGCCATGCTTCTTTTTGGCACGGCTGTGCGAGTTCAGAGAAAAATTTGCAAGACTCAGGCATGGCCGTAACAAATTCTTGCGCAGCCATGCATAACCCTTTGCGCAGCCATGCCAAATTCTTGCGCACCCATGCGCCTCTCTCATGCTAAATTCTTATAGTTTGATGTGTTACAATGTTATTTATATGCTTTTCTTAATTAGTTCTTGAGAAGAACTATATGTATGATTATATTAATAATTGCTTATTAAGTCGTAAGCTCATTCCTTTGCAATTATGGTTTTCAAGACTCAGCTAGTTAGACTAGCATGTGGTGCATCTTTAATAGAGCTTGAGGGTGTCTTCCTTGGAAGCTCAGGTGGGTCAAAGCAAGCTTAGTGTTCCAAAGAAAAATTTGGAAGACTTAGGCACGGCTGTGCCAGATTCTTGCTCAGCCATGCATAACCCTTTGCGCAGCCATGCTGAATTCCTGCACACCCATGCACAGCTCTAATGCTAAATTCTTATAGTTTAATGTGTTACAATGTTATTTATATGCTTTTCTTAATTAGTTCTTGAGAATAACTATATGCATGATTATATTAATAATTGCTTATTGAGTCACAAGCTTATTCCTTTGCAATTGTGGTTTTCAAAACTCAGCTAGTTAAACTAGCTTGTGGTGCATCTTTAATAGAGCTCGAGGGTGTCTTCCTTGGAAGCTCAGGTGGGTCAAAGCAAGCTTGGTGTCACATCTCCATCCTTATGAGCATTCACCATTTTGGCATTAGAAACATGTTGTAATAAAGTCCATGTGTATATTTTTAACATTATGTAATATTTGTATTACGTATTTTCAATGTATCAAACAATAATTTATATATAAATATGAATATCCTTTGAGAAAATTTTTATATCATGCCATGTGTTGTTTATTCTTTGGGTACATTTATATGTGGTACTGTATGTGGTGCTTGAGGGTGCTATAAAAAGCCTGCTCACACTCTTCAATCCACTCAAAGGCTATGAATTTTTATAGCATTTTAAAGAAAGGCAAGCATTATTTAGTAGAATTAAAGGTAAATTGGTGTAAAGCAACTACTCTTTCAGTCAATCTTTAAACATCCTTTGAATTGGCTGGTGATGGCATATTAAGAATGGCTTGGACCTTCTCAAGATTTGGCTCGATCCCTTTGTTGCTCACTATACACCCCAAGAATTTCTCCCTTTTATAAAAAAATGAGTACTTCTCTGGATTTAACTTCATTCCATACTAATTAAGTACTCTAAAAATTTCTTGCAAATCTTCTAGGTGTTGCTCGAATGTTTTTCTCTTCATAATCATATTGTCTACATAAGCTTCAAGGTTCCTCCCTAATTATTTCTTGAAGATCTTATTAATTAAATGCTATTATATAGCTCCAGTATTTTTTAAATTGAAGGGCGTTGCCCTATAATAATAGATTCCCTTTTAAGTGATGAACACCATTTTCTCCTTATCAACAAGATCTATAGGGATCTGATGGTAGCCTGATATAGCATCAAGGGAGGTCAGGTATTCATAGCCTATTGTTGCATCTATTGACTTGTTAATGGAAGGCAAAGAAAAACAATCCTTAGGGTACGCTTTATTCAAATTAATAAAGTCCACACAAAGCCTCCATTTTTTCATTAGCTTTCTTCACTAGCACCACATTTTCCAACCAAGTAGGATGGTCAACTTCCCTTACAAATTTGGCTTCGATTAGTTTGTCCACCTCTCAATTTATTGCTTCTTGATTTTAAGGAGAAAAGAATACATTTTTCTACTGTACAGGCTTCACTGTAAAGTCAGTGTTAAGCTTATGAGTCATCACACTAGGGTGAACTCCTGGCATCTCAAAAGGGCTAAAAGCAAAGTCTGTCCGATGACTCTGAAGGAATTTCTTGACTAGGAATTTTTGCTCTTTAGTCAGCTGAGCATTGATATAGGTACACCTACTTGGGTGATCAAGGGAGATGGCCATATATTTTAACTCCCCCACTAGCTCGGTTCTCTAATCAAAGTCACCACCTTCTATCTCCATCGATTCTTACAACAATACTTCTTCCTTATTAGGCATTCCTAAGGAGATGGAGTGATGGTATTTAGCCTTAAACTGTGATACGAATGTAGTAAACTTATACCAAACTCATATGCATTATTGATGTCTTTTCCAAGGATCGTTCATCAACTAAGCGAAGAAAAATTAAATAACTTGAACTTAAGAACCTTAATTACAAAACCTAAAATCAACTATGTCAATTTTAAGCTTAGATTAAACTATGTTTGAATGTACCAAGCCTTCGCTTGATAAAGTCACTAAGTTCTTTTAAGAACAAAAGAGAGAAATCAATTCCTTACAAAGAAATTTAAATTTTAATCAAAACTAATCATAATACACATTTTTGGTGGCCTTTATATAGACATTACAAAGCTTGAAGTGAAAGGTAAGTAATTCTAGTCCTATTAGAATTAGGAAACCTTGATAGGTTGGGCCATAACTTGTCAAACCTTTTAGAAAACACTCCTAAATAAGAAAAAATAACTAAAAGAAATCCTATAGGAAGTAAGAAACCCTATTCCCCACACTTATTAAAAAATATGAATAATTGTTGGATAATGACAACTACTTAATAAATATTAATAACTAATGACAACTAAGCAAAATAGGAAGATTTGCTAACTTTGACCAAGTCTTCAAATACTCCTTTTTAAAGCATAAAATGTCACTTATCACATATTTAGGACTCCTTTTCATGAAAACCTTATAGAATGATTCTTAGTATCTTGTAGATTCCCTTGACAACTTGTAGAATCTTCTATAACCTTTAAAAATGCACTTTATGAATGAAACTTGCTCCACTTAAAGAGTTTGACATGAACTCTTTATTTTTAAGATTAGAATATGATAATAGTTTATAAAAATGATGATTTTGCCCTTTTTCCAAACTACCTTCAAATGCACTCAATTGAGCTCCATTTGCACTTGCGATTTGGTTCTCCATTCTAAGCATGATCTCTTACTTCATGAACGCTCCTAATGCATCTTAAACTTCTTCATTTGTGCTTTAGTCATTAGACCATCATACTTAAGTGGATCTTCATGCTTACCACCATGTTTGGTGCTCGCTTGGTTTGCATTATTCCTTCCTTCCTCGCGAAGATTCATCCTCAAATCATCAACCTTATCAAAATCAAAAGCAGATAAATCATCAACATTAAAAGTAGCACTAACACCATAATCACCAAACAAATCTAACTTATACAAATTATCATTAATCCTCTCAAGAATATAAAAAGGACCATCACCCCTAGCATGCAACTTACACTTTCACAAACTAGGAAACCTTTCTTTCCTAAAATGCAACCAAACCCGACCACCAGGCTCAAAAATAACTCTCACACACCCTTTATTAGCTTATCGAGCAACTTTTGCATTCTTTTGGTTAATATTCATTCACACCTTTTCATGAAATGCCCTAATAAAATTAGCCTTCTTCTTACCATCTAAATTAACACGCATATGCAAAGGAAAAGGATGTAAATCTAAAGGACTCAAAGGAATGAAACCATAAACAACTTGAAAAGGACAATAATGAGTAGATGAATGAACATTATAATTATATGCAAACTCAATATGTGGCAAATAGTCCTATAATTTTAAATTTCTTTTAACCAATGTGCGCAATAATTGTCCTAAAGTGTGATTTACTTCCTCAGTTTGACCATTTGTTTATGCGTGACATGTAGTAGAAAATAACAACTTAGTCCCTAATTTTTCCTTCAAAGTCTTCCAAAAATAACTAAGGAATTTGGTATCCCTATCACTAACAATAGTCTTAGGCATACCATGTAATCGCACAATTTCCCTAAAGAATAAATTAGCAATGTTAGAGGCATCTTTAGTTCTATGACATGCAATAAAATGTGCCATCTTGGAAAAATGATCTACAACCATAAAACTTAAATCATTACCATGTTTTGACCTAGGTAAACCCAAAAAAAAGTCTATAAAAATATCAACCCAAGGCATACTAGGTACAGGTAGCGGTATATATAACCCATATGGCTTAGATTTAGACTTAGCTTGTTTACACACAATGCATTTATCATAAATTCTTTGTACATCTATTCTTATGTTAGGTTAATAAAAGTGATCATGCAAAACATCCAAAGTCTTAACAACTCCAAAATATCCCATTAGTCCACCCTCATGCGCTTCCCTCACTAAGAGTTCACATATACTACTCATAGGCACACATAAATGATTATCTCTAAATAAGAATCTATTATGCCTATAATACTTCTCAAATGCAACATTTTCACGTGCATGATAAAATTTGCTAAAGTCATGGTCATTCACAAATAATCCCTTGATGTACTCAAATCGTAATAACTTAACATCAAGAATAGAAAGAATTATATACCTCCAAGATAATGCATTAGCAACTATATTTTTCTTACCTTGCTTATACCTTATGACATATGAAAAAGATTCAATAAACTCACTCCATTTAGCATGGCATTTGTTGAGCTTTTGTTATCCCTTCAAATACTTTAAAGATTCATGATCAGTATGAATCACAAACTCTTTAAGCTATAGGTAATTTTACCAAGTTTGTAAAGCATGAACTAATACATACATCTCTTTGTCATATGTAGGATACTTCAAGGTAGCTCCATTCAACTTTTCACTAAAGTAGGCAATTAGTTTTCCTTATTGTATAAGGACAACTCCAACACCCAAATCTTATGCATTACATTTAATTTCAAATGTATTAGAAAAGTTGGGTAAAGAAAGTAAATGAGCAGAAATCAACTTATCCTTAAGCATGTTAAATGCTTTCTTTTGTGCTCCTGTGTAACTCCCTATTTGAATCCTACATTCTTCTTGATTACTTCAATTAATAGTGCGACAATAATGCTAAAATCACGAATAAATCTACTATAAAAACTTGCCAAACCATGGAATGAATAAACTTCTCCAACAGACTTAGGTATAGGCCATTCTTCGACTGCCTTAACCTTTTCTTCATCTACTTCAATGCCTTGCGCACTCACCACAAGCCTAAGGAAAATGATTTTACTCATACAAAAAGAACATTTCTTAAGGTTAGTATATAATCTTTCTTTGTGCAATACATTAAAAATTAAATGCACATGCTCAATATGTTCATTTAATGACTTACTATAAATAAGTATATCATCAAAATAAATAACTACAAACTTCCTGAAAAATGCACGTAAAACGTAGTTCATTAGTCTCACGAAAGTGTTAGGTGCATTAATAAAATAAAAGGGAATTTCTAAAATGTTTTTTCTGTCTTATTTCATTAAGAGAATTACAATATATAAACATCTAGCATGCTCAGATGTCTTAATCCTACGGTCTAATATAGTAAACATAATCAGATCCCTTAATCCTAAGCCTATTATAGGAAGAAAATACATCAGTAATTACATCAAGAATATATATAACAATAATGAAAATCTTACAGAGGCAATCAAGGGATATACAACTATATATAAAAAAGCTAAATAAGGAAAGAAAATATATTTACATCCCTCCTCAAATTGATGCAGGTAAGTCTATCGGCATCAATTTACTACTGAGAAACTTGTGTCGTTGGTACGTCAAAGCTTTTGTAAAGACATTAGCTATTTGAAGATCAGTAGTAAGATGAGGAAGAGTGATAACACTTCGAGTAAAGGCCTCCTTAATGTAATGACAGTCCACCTCTATATGCTTTATGCATTCATTATATACTGGATTCTCAGCTATTTGAATGGCACTAGTATTATCACCATGAAGCGTAGTAGGATCAGTTTGAGGAAATTCAAGTTTAAAAAGAAGTCCATGTAACCACATAATTTCAAAATAAGTTGTAGACATGGCTCTATATTGAGCTTCCATGGAATATTTAGAGACACAGTCCTACTTCTTACACTTCTGAGAAATCAAGGCATCGCCAAGAAAAATGCACCAGCCTATTGTAGATTTCCTAGTATATGGGCATCTAGCCTAATCTGTGCCACTATAGGCAATCAAATAAAGACCAGATCTTATAGGAAAAAATAACCCACGAGTAGGTGACCTAATTAAGTATCGAATAATATGATGAACTACAGTAAAATGAAGATGTTGAGGCGAGTGCATCAATTTGCTAACTATATGGACAACATATGAGATAACAAGCCTTATAATTGTTTGGTAGATAAGACTACCAATAAGTTGCCTATATAAAAAAGGATTAGGTAAAAGCTCGCTTTTATCTTTTCAGTATTTTACATTCACCTCTATTAGTGTATCAGCAGCAGTAGCATCCTTTAAACTAGCTAGCTCAATGAGATCTTGGATATATTTATATTGATTTAAGAACAAACTATGATCTCTAGAGTGAACTTCCAGCCCCAAAAAATATGTGAGATGCCCATGATCTTTTATTTGAAATGTACTATGCAACATATTTTAAAGCTTACTGATCAACCCCTTATCACTACCAGTGATGATAATATCATCAATATAGACTGAGAGAAAGACCATACCAGTGGTTGTCCTATGAAAGAAGAGAGATGAATCATATTGACCTTATATGAAACAAAAGTTAAGAAGAGTACTACGAAACTTCTTAAACCAGGCTCTAGGGGTCTGCTTTAACTCATATAAAAAGTGTTTTAGCTTACAAACTTGATAAGGAGCCATCATTGACATACTGGGTGGAATTTTATACAAATCTCTTCCTTAAGGTCCCCATTCAAGAAGGCATTTTTTACATCCATATGATGTAAAGGCCAAGATTTAGAGGATGCAATAGCGAGAATAGTTCTCACTATGGTCATCTTAGCAACTGGTGCGAATGTTTCTCTATAGTTGGGGCCATATTTTATTTATTACCAGAATAACCAATCGAGCTTTGTATCTATCTAAAGAGCCATCAGACTTGAGTTTCACAATATAGACCCACTTACTTCCAATTGGCTTAACATTTAAAGGATAATAAACAATGTCCCAAGTATGGTTTTCCTCAAGTGCCTGAAGTTCTACCAACACCCATGTTCCATAGCCTATTTATAACAAGTCAGAATAGAAATAGAAGATAAAGTAGTAGTCATAGCCATAGGGGTTGAAAAACCATACCTTTCAGGAGGTTTGTAAGTTCTAGAGCTTCTTCGAAGAGGAGGTGGATCATTGGAAATGGGTAGAATAGGATCAGATGCCGCAGGAATATTTGGAGGAAACTCAGTGAGACCTGTAGGAGGATCAAATATGGAAGGAGTGCATCTATGATAAACATAACTAGGCTTAAATCTTTGTAGGGGTATTGGCGACTTAGTAAAATATGGTAAAACTGATAGAGAAGGGAATTCTGAATTCAATTGTGTGCTAAAGAAGGGATGATTTTTAAAACAAAATTACACTCTTAGAGACATAAGTTTGACGGGTATGAGGATCATTGTAAAGAAATCCTTTTTAGGTTCCAGCATATCTTAAGAAAGCACACTTAATAAATTGGGTAGTAAGTTTATTTCTCTCATGTGCAAGAAGGTGAACAAAATAAAAACATCAAAAAATATAAAGATTGAAATAATTTGGTGCATGCCTAAACAAATAAAAGTAGGGAGAATTATTGTTCAGGTTGGAAGATGGTAATCTATTAATCAAATAAATAGTAGTAAACAAAGCTTCACACCAAAAATGAGAAGGAACATAAGACTCAATTAGAAGAGTTCGAACAACATCAAGAAGATGACGATTCATTCTTTCAGGCACACCATTTTATTATGGAGTGAAAGGACAAGAAAGTTATGATATGATCCCATGACTTTGAAGAAAAAATTAAAATTCATTTAACATATATTCACCACCTGAATCAGATTGCAAGGTTTTGATTTTGGCAAAAAATTGTATTTCAACTAAAGCAAGAAAGACTTTAAACATAGAGAAAACCTCACTTTTAGACCGAAGAATATATACCCAAGTAAAGCTAGTGAAATCATCGATCAATGTAACAAAGTATTTGTAATGTTTATGAGAAATTACAGGTGCAATACCCCATATATCAGTATGTATGAGTTCAAAAGGTTTGGCAGTGTGGGTTTTATGCAATGGAAAAGGAAGTGTTTTACTTTTACCAAGTTTGCAAGATGCACAATCAAAATTATCATTATCAGAAGAAGTCAAATTTTTATTCCCAAGTAAACCAGATTTAAGCAAGACACAAAATACATGAGAATTAGGGTGTCCTAAATATCTATGCCATACCTTTTTATCATATTGAACAACATTACAAACAACATAATTTGACACTAGAGAGGGAGATAGAAATAAAGGAAAGAGACATCCCACTTTAGGTACCTTCACGATCATTTTCCCAGACACTTGATCCTGTATAAGACAACCAGATTTTGAAAAGTGAACATTACAATTATTGTTAACTCATTGGCCAATGGATACAAGATTAGTGGACAGCTTAAGAGACATAAAAATAGTATTTAAAGAGGCTGAAATATCACCAACAGCTGTTATAGGTAAGGAATTACCATCAGCATTATGAATTTAAAGATCTCCTTTATATTATTGAACATTATTTAGAGGTAAGGCAGTGTTGGTCATGCGATTGGAAGCACCAGAATCAAAATACCAAGGCTTAGGATCAGAATTTTTATTACCTGACATTCCTAAAGTAGAAAGGGCAGAAACTATCATTTATTGGACCATTTTAGGAGTAATAGAAGACTAACTAGGGCTAGGGGCATTTGAGGAACCAACCGAGACATTGTAGGCAGTTTCTGTCATGTCTGCGCCCGAATAATTAAAATTATTTTGGGTCAGGACTAAATTATAAAGAAAATAAGTTTGGGCGAATGACTTAAACGAAAAAAATTAAGTTGAGGGACTAAATTGCAAAATGGCATAAACCACCATTTTTGTAGGTAAGAAGAAGAAGAAGAAAAAAAAGGAATGCTGCTACAACCGAAGGGAGGAAGAAAAGGAAGAGGAGGAACCTGCATTTCTATGAGTGGACTTTTTTTCTTCAATTCTATAATTCTCATACTTCTTTTAATGAATTTCGGGATGTTTTAGGATTGAATTTTTGTGTCTGTTTAAAATTTTGAAAATTTGAACGTCGCTATAGTGCGATTAGGTGGTGCCTGATTACGCTGAGGCGGCTCCTTAATGGACACTAAGGTGATGCCTCAGTAGGCTAATAAGGCGGCCCCTTATTGATGGCCACTAAGGGCCGCCTTAGTGACGCCCACTCAGGCACTGCCTCTATACTAAGCTGACGCCTCAGTGGTTCAAAATGATGTTTTGAGTTGATTTTGATCGGTTTTTTAATCCAAATTTGCAATATATATGATATACGGAGTAATACAGAGTTTTAATTTGATTAAAAAGATAAATAATTATGAAATGTGATGATTTTGTGAGCACAAGTACATTGAAAAAGAAAAGTTGTAGTAAGATCATGTCCGGGGTACGGCTAGGTTCTATAAAATATAAGACTGTGTCTGAGACATAACAACTCACGTGTGATTGATATTTTTGTACCTGGGGTACAATGAGGATTTGACAAAAATGAGATATGTGATTATGATAACTGTCTTTGGGATAGCGCTCGAGATTTTTGAATGCCTTTGGGGCTAATCCGAGTGGTTTATAAATCGGTATGCATACTTAGATTGAACCTTTGATGTGCTGACTGGTACCCATCACATCGATAGTAACATGACCTATTCCTCATCATATTTGGAAATTTGTACTATATTGTACTGTGTTGTGTATAATATGAAAATGAAATTCTGAAAGGAAAGTTTGATTAAAAAGTGTGAAAGACAAAAAGGAAGGTTAACTTCCAAAAAACCGGATTTGAATCTTTAAAGAATTATTTTAAATGATTCTTATGATTTAATTATAAACTTATTTAATCTATATGGATTATTTTATGAGTAAAGTGGAAATAATTTGATTATTTTCAAAATGTTTTGGTTATTGATTATTTCTGTTATTTCTTGAGATAGTATTTGTTAGTATAGATGTACCCTAGGGCCATTATTATATGTAGACATTATATAATTATCCCTTTGGCAATAAAATATTCATTTAAATCAAAGTGTTTGTTTGTTTGAGTATTTACCCTTAGTATTATATTGAATGAGTTTATTATCAAGAGTTGATAATATAAGTGACAAACTCATTTGGTACATACACTATAAATGTTCATAGTCATTGGATTAATATATGGGTACTATTAATCCCTAAACTATCACCTCTATCTATTTTCCTTGATCAGTATGTGATATCAATAGTGGGAGGTAGTGACTCTCATGCTACTTAATATGAGATATCAGAATAGACATGTGGATACTCATGCGATGGGTGGATCGAACATGTGACGTAAGATTTATGATTGCATGGATATTCACTTTGGTCAACAATCACAATCTTGGATATAATGGTGCATATGGTCCATTGACCTGAGGCAACACAGTCATCCACATATGGTTAGTTAGAGTTTGTTACCGCTTATATATCTATGCTAGCCACGTATGGGTATATAGCGTGTGGTGGCTCTAGTTGGTCATATGTAGGGATGAGTAATCGGCCAAGATGGAATTCATTACCTGGAGTGAACCGGAATAAGATCCTATGTTATCTAAGTTATTCTTGATGAATAAGTACCTGGCCAGGTCAAACTCAACTTACTTAGAAAAGAGTTTCGATGCTAGAAACGAGTTTCTAGTAGCAGTCATGTTTTATCAAGAATTGAACTTATGATGAGGTCATATGATTGAGGCAATTAGAGTTTGACTAAACCGTTACTCTAGCCAAAATCGGGATCTTGTAATGAAGGGACATATAGTGCACGGTAATTATGTTCTGTGGTTCTTGAGGTTCTACGTAAAGCATTCATTTCTAATAGGGTAGTCGTGATATCTATGTTAGGGGTCACTCACGACTTATGGGAACCAAATGTGACTCATTGGGATTTTCACATTCGGTATGGAAAGGTGTTTCCATAATATTAAGAGTTAATATTATTTCCCATTGCCTCTTATACTTGAACCTAGTAAGTCACACACATAAAGATTGTGCTTGGAAGACTTATATTAATTTTATTATTAATTAAAGAGTTTAGTTAATTAATTAAATTAATTGAATTGGATTTGCGCGTATGCGGGGATCTGACATATCTCGAAATCTAAATTCAAAGATTGGGACATGATAGTAATTAA